>OX442369.1:11090270-11254799 GCA_949357725.1 Hyperoplus immaculatus
GGCAGTAAAAATATGATTGTTTTAAAAAAAGTTGTCATGTGGCTGAAACTACCATAACAACACATATTGTAACAGTAAGAAATGTCGGACTAGTAAAAGAATGATGGGGTTTGGTCAATTAAGCAAAGCAAATGTTCTAAACACTTGAAAGTAACTCTGAACAAAATCAAATACAACATATTATAATTCAAAAGGTTTTAATAAGATTCAAATTAAAGATAGAACCAGTTAGATTAGAACACAGTCTGGGGACCCTTAGAGCTACACAGGACCCTTAGAGCTAGCTAGTGTCTGGGGGTCAAAGCATAGGAAAATCAGAACCAGCGAGAACAGCCTGGGACTCAGAACACAGGAGAAGACCCAACTGGATTATAACATCAGCCTGTCATACTCTACAACTAGGCCTACTCTACATTACAGCCCTGAAGGTTACAGGGAAAGATGAGAAGGTGCTCTTTCCGTGTGGTTGCCCCAGGTCGTCTTCCTGGTGTATTTCCTTGGCATGATGGCTTTTCTACAATGTGTATGACATTAAAATAAAACATATGTCATGTAATATTACATTAAAATATGTTTAAGACTAAACTTAACTTGCATTTGGCTCATTTCCCCCACCACCACAATTTGAGAAAAAACTACCTCTCTTAGCATTTCAGGCTAAACACATGGTTTCATATGTTGGTAGTTCATCAACACGTATGATAGAAGTTTTTCTACGTGAATACATTTGCTTTGGCACAACAGTTGATTAAGTTGACAGCAAGAAAATTTACTTTTACATGCAAAATACCTATTTTGGTGAAAAAAAACATGCTTACCACAGCACCATGAGGTCCTCTCTTTCAGGGCCAAGGGGAAATGAGAGGGGCTTGAAAACATATATCTCACATGACCACAAATGTTTTCCGTTGCCTAGATACAGGGGGTGGCTGACATTACCCGATGCCTCAGATTCCCCCGTTCTCCCATATATATATATATATATATATATATATATATATATATATATATATATATATATATATATATATATATATATATATATATATATATATATATATATATATATATATATATATATATATATATATATATATATACTTGTGTGTGTGTGTGTGTGTGTGTGTGTGTGTGTGTGTGTGTGTGTGTGTGTGTGTGTGTGTGTTACAGTTTTACTGTTGTTATTGAAATGTCTTGCAAGCATGAAAAGGGTATTCACTTTTCAAGGTATCTTTCCATGGCAACTGTCTCTTCGGGAACACACACACACACACACACACACTATACGTAAGGTTTTCATTGATTTTACAAGGACACTGCAATATAGTTATGAAGCAAGTCAAGAACACAGCCATAGTGCATTGTATAACCCTCTGACAGTATTATGAAAAAATAGGGAGAAAATACAGTTGTCAACAACACTGTTTGAGGCTAAATCGCCATTTGAATTTTTTCTTATACATTTATAATTGATTTTTTTAAGGTGGTATTTCAGCACAACAAGCTGTCAACACAACATTGGCATATTATCACCTTGTAAAGAAGCCTGGAAATCCAGACCTGCCGCTAGGCGCTGGCAAATTAAATTTGCTGCGCCTGTTGGTCTGGACACTCTCCATTGAAGCTTATTAAATATGTCAAGAAATCCTGAGCTACCAATCAAATCGTTCTTTCTGATAGGGGCGTGCCAGAGCCCTATGTATGGTGCTCAGGGGCGGACGTAACCGGATGACGACAGTGCTGTGTATGCGGCGTCAAAGCTGTGATAGTAAACATCAAAGATGGCTGCGTATATGTTGTTTGAGTTTGAGACGGCTTTGGCCTCAACCCTTTACGATTTGGAAGATGGCACACAAATCGTTCATTAGCAACTAAGAGGAATGTTCTGTTTTGCCAACCTACCAGGGCAAAGGTTTAATTTAACAGTTAATCCCACTGTTCGCTAAAGGAATGAAGCTTAATACGTCACATTGTTCATTGCTCTGATTGGTTGTAGTGCTATCCAATTGTGTGCAGTGGCAATTGAAATGCATGAGTAGGAGCCGCCCCTTGAGTTGGGAATTACTTACTGATTGTGGCCAGACCCTCTATCGTTCTAAATATGGGTCTGGGTCAGCTTTACAAGTAGCCTGGAATTCCAGGCTACTTGTAAAGCTGATATGGCCTACATTTTAGCATACAGCTGACTATTTACACATTTAGCTAACGCATAAACAGTGTTGTTGTCAACTGTGTTTTCTCTCCATTTTTTTCATAATACTGTCAGAGGGTTATACAATGCACTATGGCTGTGTTCTTGACCTGCTTTTTTGTCAAAATCAGTAAATATCGCCTCACAATTCACTACCTATCTGTACTGTACTATGTGTTTGCGCTGAAAAAGAAAAAAAGTTCTGGTGTTAATACACAGCCTAGAATCTCTGACTCCACCTTTAATGTAGGTAGTAGGTAGTGATTGAATCATCTGCAGCACAGGTGACCCACTTTCCTCTGGGTTTCCTGCAGAGAAAGCACTAACGGGCCAGCTCGGTATCTGAACATCATCACAGGAGGAAATGTCACAGAGCAAAGCACCCCCAGTCATTCAGCCCACTGTCCTTCCAGCTGACATAATGCTATGGCCATAAACAAATGAGACACTGGGTGGGCGGCATTCTGACCGCTCTGCTTTGCTCTAACAGGGAAAGTCCTATCCAAATTCCAACTCTGACAGAATGCAGGATGCACGCGCCCCCGCCCCCATGGGACAAGGAAAGCTGGGAGCGCCATGGGTAGACCGAGGAAGCGCAGTGCATGAGTCACTGGAATCAGGTGTTCCAACGATAACACAGAAGTCGGGGATTGTCCGTATTAAAAAAAAAAAAAAAAAAAAAAAAAAAAAAGGTTGATGTAACCGCAATTCTTGATAACAAAAATATTTTCCTCATTCAATGATGGTTTACGTGAATCCTTTTGGGCCGTGGTGATTGTTTCACAGCAACACTGGAACTGATTGAATAAGGCTGAAAAACACACGTCATTCTGAGTATGTCTGAGGAATGAACAATGGTGTGGTTATGACTGCAGGATAACAGAGAGACGAATCGACGATTTAAACGTGGACTTGGATGATAAGAAATTATGCACAGGCCCCGTCACCATAAATAAGATTCATTAAGACGCTGATAAATGCACGTTTCTTATTATCGCCATAGTTTCTCATCAGGGCACTTTCTGAATGAATCAATACTGGTCATGGTGGTGATTAGAGCACTGATGGATCAGAGCCAGGCTGCCCTTTTAATTGGAAGATTTTCCATCAACATGACTCCAGACCACTCTTATTCATCATAATAGGTAAGGACATGGGCATATGGAAACCTTCCTTTCCCTCCAGCATCATTAAGGTGACTGATTGTGGATATGGCCTGTCACTCCTCCACACAGTCAGTCATCTGATGAAGAGAATTCATATTCAGAAGGTCTCGCTTCAATTAATACAGGGCTTGACTTCACTGAAAGACAGGGACCTACTGAAAACATAAGTGACCTTGGGATAATATACACTCCCACTTCTAGTCAGTCGGTGTCACACACACACACACACACACCTCACTAAGTGGCATAAGAAAACAAAACAGACCATGAAGAATAGATACAGCTTGTCTCTTAGAAAAACCCATCACTGTGACATATGACTTTGACAGACAGATGCTGGAAAACAGATTTTCTCCTTTAGCCCTTAGACATTTGTCTTTCACCGCCTGTTTGTTCCTGCATGCATCACATAGTGGAAGATGTGAGCCAGATGCTGGACCGTCTGCTGACTAGACTCGGTTACCCAACACTGCGACTGAAGCACAGACTTTTCTCTGGCAACATATCCACATTTTAAAAATAAATCCCACACGTTTGGCTTCAGAATACCTTACCGTAGGACTTTAATGAGCCAAAGTTGATGTAAAAAAAGCAAAACAGCCGAGCATGCGCTGTCTTGTGGGTTTCTCTGATCTATCAAGCAAAAAGCTTTGCATGCAAAACACTGCAGAGATCCATACTTATGAAAACCTATATAAAATTGCCACATTCCTACCTTGCCTGTTACAAAATGGGTGCTCAATAACCTTAGGGAAGCAGCCACTGTGGCGTTCTTAAAATGAGGAAACACTGCCACCTGGAGGGAATCGTTATGATCTCCTGCAAAATAAGTCAATGTGTATCAAACTAACCTAGACTGGCTTTATTACATCTGCCATGTTCTTGGCAACAGCATGCACACTGGAGCCACACAACTCAGCTTCTGTAAACTGTATCCACAACTTACGTCTGTTTGCTAACATATTTAAAACGTCATCATAATTAAAACGTCATCATAATATTTGGAACACCAGTTACACGATAACCTACCATTGTAAAATAATATTTATACCAATTTGTCATTTCACAAGGGCGGTCACAAACAGCGAGCCTACCATTTGAAGACGTAAAACTTGGATAACTTTTATGCCATTGCTTTTAAACATAGGAGAAAGATGCATCTCGCCCTTTCAGGATGTTGTGTTAGGCAACACATTCACAGCCCTAAGTAACATTCCTTCACTGAGGGATGGGAGGGAGGAGGGGGGGCATGTGGATCATTAATTGCACCTCTGTGGCATTTTTATGGAGTTTTGGAAATGTCTGGATGGCTCCAGTAAAGCAAAAGAAAACGAAGGGAAGAAAGAACGCTGACAGAGACTGAGTGCAAAGGGACCCCATGAGGGCGCCGCATTCATCACTTTAGAGAACATATGGAGTGGAGGGCCACTTCTGACACACATCTAAGCCGGCGGGATCAAAGAGAGACGATGCAGTTTAAAGCCATCCGAAATATATCAAGACAATGTTCACACTGATGTTGGATGAGCCTCAAAGATCAACTTCTCCGCTGCATTTTAGCCACCTATTCTTTCCACACCGGGCATGTCAGGCACTTAAAATGAAGTCTCTTACAAAGTGGATACATTTAGAACATCTCATGGGGGTGTGTGTGGCAGTAATGTTAACATTTAAATGATCTGTCCCCTTGCAAAGTACGAACTACAATATAAGTGCTGTCATTGCCTGCTTATGTTTATGACGGCTTTGTGGATGTTTAAACTTCTGAGTGCTAATTATTAACAAGTGATTAAGGAGTGCAGAAATATATTGTGTCAGATCTGTCCAACCCAGTGGGGTCATATATGAAGTCGCAGAACAATAAAATGTGAGACAGGGCCATTCATGATTAAGTTAAGAAAACTACACTTGGAAAAGCTCATCATAATACCTTATCCCCATTGTTGAAACATGAAGCCAGTGTCTACACAATGCAGAGCTATGGGATTGAAATGGTTCGACGGTTAGGCAGTGGAGCTTCTTCAGCTTCTTGAGCTCACCTTTGGTTGAACATCCCTCTGAAGTTGTAGTTGGCTCTGTAGTTGGGCATGGGCTTGGGATCCAAAGGTCTGTAGATAGCTGGCTCTCCTCTCTTCATGGCCAGGCCATTCAGCTCTACCGTGGGTGTTATACTGCCTGTATATGAGAGGAAATACGAAAGTTTAAAAACAAAAAGGTAATGACAATTTGCAATGAGCAAGTGGACAAAATAATGAATGAATATTGCTATGCGACATCAGTTGATACAACTTTGAAAACGGTCTAACCCTACATTTTACTAGTGTGACATCACACATGGGAAAATGTAGGGTTAGACAGTGAGACCATAAAACACTCTTTCTGCCTTTTCTCAGGCTAGGATGAACCGATTTCTAAAATGTTTGCACATTTATACTACATATGATCTCAGAGTTCAATGCACCTTCATATTTCCACTGGTGAAGTAGGCCTTTAAGAATCTACAAATTCAGTTTTAAGAACACAACACAGGAGGGTCTGAGGTGTAAGTCTGTCTGCTTTTCAGTCAAATGAATTATATTGTCTATTCCACCCTGTAAATGACCTTTTTTAAATAGTTTTAAGTAGGTGAATTTATTGTCTTTTTATATTATTTTATTAAGTTGTATACTTGGTTGTTTGATTGTAAAACATGTACAATACCAATAAAGTTGCCTTGCCTTGCGATTCTGGAGAATGCCTGTTGTCAAAATCAGTGAATATCTCCTCACGATCCGCTACCTGTCCGTACTGTGTGCGCGCTGAAAAAAAATGAAAACTCAGTGTTAATACACAGCCTAGGCTCTGTAAACGGGCATGTTGCTAGCTACAATGGACCCTCTTTGTTTACAAACCCTTTGTTCACATACCAGTTTACAGAGTCTAGGCTGTGTATTAACGAACAATTTTTTCTTTAGGCTGTGTATTAACAACCAATTTTTTTTCAGCGCACAGTCGAACAGACAGGTGAGGAGATATTCACTGGTTTTGACAAAAAGCTTTCTCCAGAAGGGTTGACTTTAACCATGTTGAAATATGAGCATATCTGTATTCTACCTTCAAAACTTTAAAAACCCTTCCTACCCGTCTAACTGTGTTTTATGAACGCGCTGCTAATCCCACAGGTCTCCACTGATGTTGCATAACAGGGCTTTCTCCTATCCCATTAAGAGCTGGCTATGAGGTCGTTAACACTACAATGCCTCAGAGGGCTGGTGAGCTAAGACGAGCTGATGGTATTATTTTGGCCCGGAGATAAAACATGCACTTAGGCTTTACTGGTTCTATGCTGGCCCCGTTCTAAACATGGATTATTCAAATATATACAGCAGCTTCAAAGCTCCTTCAGGTAGAAAATCAAAAAATGGAACCACTCCATTAATATATGGAGAGCCAAGGCATTGCGGGGTTCATCATGACTCAAATGCTTTGCCATATTTCTTCCCTTCTTTATTACATTTGCACAAGTAGTAATGTCCCAAAGCAAAAAAAAAACGCTGCTCTCTGAAGTAATTTGAGGCCCTCCCCATCTCCCTCCAAATAGATATACCTAA
This sequence comes from Hyperoplus immaculatus, assembly GCA_949357725.1. NCBI lineage: Eukaryota > Metazoa > Chordata > Actinopteri > Uranoscopiformes > Ammodytidae > Hyperoplus > Hyperoplus immaculatus. The sequence goes on from OX442369.1 coordinate 11,097,218, forward strand.
TTTCATCAATACACTTAGGTCTACAACATATGAACAGTAGAGGGCACCAATGCGACCTTCAAGGAACAGCTCCAATTTTTTGGATCAGTGAATTGAGCTTCCATACTCAGCAGCATTTGAAAACTGTTTTAACCATCCATAACAAAAGAACTAATTACATTTGGAAAAATGTTAATCATGAGCACAATCTTTTCATTAAAAAAAACTGTTTTGCTACAAATCTATTCAGAAATGGTAAAGTAGTGAAAGTATGAATTGTAGGAGCTGCAACCTTTTTTCCTGCCATGAAACAATGGTCGTTAATGAGAAGCTCAACCTTTTTCAGGTCATAATTCAATTTGACTTAGTCTTTACATTCTGGGCTGTCTTTGCTTAATCTAAATATTTCAGTTGGAAAAAAAAAATCACTTCCTGTATTAAGCCAGGCAATGCTAATAACAAACATTAAAATTGCTTTTATCAAATCAACCTGTCTCAGTTAAAATAACCATTTGTGTTTACCTGTATGATACCAGTCAGTCGGTCCTGAAACATTAGAAATAAGTCGTTTTAAAAGGTAATCCTTTCACAGACACATTCTTAGTAAACCAAGCACAATGAGATTTTTTGTCACGGTTGCACTACCTGGGTTGCTGTTGATGTCCACTTTAGGGGAGCGGGGCGCTGGCCTCGGAAGGACGCTCTCTTCAAGCGCTTTGGCAGCTGTGGAGTGCTGGGCCTTCTTAATGCTGGTGCCCTCCGCCTCCCACACCTGCTCCCCAAGAGTCAGCTGCACCGTGAAGATCTGGAAACAGTGGCAACCAAGAGGGAGACACGTTATCTTACAGCGACTACATTACCCACATCCCTCTGGAACCCACATGGAAGGAGCTGTGTGTACTCCCCTGCATGACTAACACTTATCATTTGTTTAAAATAGAAAAAAAAATGGAAACATCTTTATTGGAGGAAAATATGGTAAATAAGCATGTAACTACGTGAACAATTTCACCAATTGTTGTTTCAAATTTCATAAGGTGAATTGGTAGTATATGGTATATGGTATAAGTGTAATTGCAGGACAATCACTCATTGCCATAAAGGGATAGTTCAGTATTTTTAAAGTGGGGTTGTATGGGGTACTTAGGCATAGCAAGTGTGTTACCTTATGGACCTGGCGGTCAGTGCAGTCATTTTACGGACTTTGGGGGAGACGTTTCTGTAGTAGAAGTCAGCCTTGTACTGTTGCAGAGGGGGCCAGAAGAAAAACTTGTTCTCCACATATATAAATGCTAACTTAAAACCTAAATATCCGTTCAATTCTACTTTAAACTGAGATTTTGTCCATAGCTTTAGTTTGCTGCATAACAGAAGTTTTTTTATTGTTGTATCACACCGCCCTATCAGCTGTTCAACTCACAGCTACTGCAGATTATTCAAGAGACAAAACAAAACAAAAATAAACAGCAAACTAAAGCTGTGAAAAAAAGCTCAGTTTGGCGTACAATTGAAGGGATATTTAGGTTTTAATTTGGCATATATATACAGAATGTGTGGGGGGAAAAAAAAATCTTCTGGCCCCCTCTGCAACAGTACAAGGCTGACTTCTGCTACAGTGACATCTTCCCTAAACTCCTTAAAATTACTGCACTGACCGCCAGCTCCATAGGGTAACACAATACACAGTACCCCATACAACCCCACTTAAAAAATACTGAACTATCGCTCAAAGTAATAGAACCTTTTATCCCAATGCACACATTTTCACATCCCCATTTCCTCACCTTAGCATGTGCAGGACCTCTCTCATTGAGGAGCTTGTACTGTGGTTGGATCCTATTGAAACGGGCTAACTCATTCACCAAACACATTGGAGTTTTCTCTTTAGGGTTTGCCATGTTCTCCTGGGGCGGGCCTGAAGCAGAGCACAGCAGAATACAATGTTAAATGACCAGAGACAGAATTATATAGATGAATATTGACTATTTATTGATACTACACATTTCTAACATTTTATTGAGTGACCAGCCATATCACGTTTACAGAATTTACATGTCAGAAACGTTGTATAACACAAATGTCATTACAATGTTTTATGAGTAGTCTGTAGATTTGACTTGTCTGAAAGCTGCAGGATCTCACAGGTTAGTGTTCAGGATTTAAGGTGATAGTTTAGTGCCATTATTACAATGGTAAGAAATATTATCAGAGTTTAACAGTAGTCAGTGGAGAGAACAGGAGCTGCAGGTTTGCAAATACCTTCTCTTCCCATGTGTTTTTGCAGAGCCACATGATACACATCACATCGGTTGTGTACCAGGGTTGATAGTGAGTGCAAGGCTTTACCACTGACAGTATATATTATATGACAACTGTAGACACAATTTCTACACAATAACTACATAACTCATTATCATGAATAACAATTAAAAAGGTGGAGTATACAATTTCAGAGAAACTTTGTTGATATCTACTTAACAACTAAACCAATACACCCTCTCCTGCTTTTTTAGAGGCTCTGCCCCCAGACGTGCCTTGCCTTGACAACAGCAGGCGTGACTTACTACCTGTCCAAGAGCATTGTTTTTACTAACATCACCAATGCTGCCTGTAGCTCATAGGTTGGAGAAGTGTTGCTGGGCTAGTACATGCCCCCTTGACTCACTTTGTTTACATAGTCATTAACGGAGCCTTGGCTGTGTATAAACAGACAGAAATACTCAACTGAAACAGCTAATTGTTATTTGCTTGAAAACATAAAAGCTTCAATGGATAAAGGAAATGTTGTTGGGGCAGTGTTCCTAGACCTAAAAAAGGCCTTTAACACGGTAAACCACAGTACTCTAATGAACAAGTTAAAACAGTTCAAAATGTCATCAGAAGCTCTGCAGTGGTTTACATCTTACCTGGAGGGGAGAGAGCAATGTGTCAGGGTTAATGGGGTCAGGTCCCATCTGCGTGCCAGCAGCATGGGAGTACCGCAAGGGTCTGTACTTGGTCCACTGTTGTTTTCTATGTATATCAATGACCTACCAAACTGCTGTTTAGCAGGTGAGCACCTGACACAAGCATTACTCAGCATTTCAAAATGGCTTGAGCTGTCTCAGTTGACCATTAATGTGAAGAAAACCGTCTCTATGTGCTTCTCCATCCGTAATAGACCTTTCACCGATGTTTTTGAGGTACGGATCAAAAATTTATTAATTGAATCAGTAAATGAAGTAAAATATCTGGGCATCATTCTGGATAAGAATTTAAAATTTGTTACGCAGGTTAAGTATGTTGCAAAGAAGGTCAAACTAAATCTGAACTGTTTCCGTTTTATAAGAGGGGACTTGTCATGTCAAACGGCCAAATTATTTATGCACGCTATGATTTTTTCTCATTTGTCATACTGTATCACATCATGGTCACAAACTTCTTCTACCACATTAAAACCTATCTTTTCAATATACAAACAGACAATAAAAGTCATGGACCGGAAACCCATGAGATGGCATCACTGTGGCGTTCTAAAAAAACACAACCTTTTCACCTTTGATAACTTTATTAATTTGAGTAATCTTAAATTGTTTTTCAAGTGTGTAAATAACCATGTGTCACCACTGTTGTCTGAATTGGCCATCAGACGTCAGAGCTCTCGTCGGGCAAACACACGAGCCTCCATCAATGGTGATTGTCTTGTTCCAATGCACAAAACATCTTTCGGTCAGTCTGTTTTCTCTGCAAAGGGGGCAAAACTGTGGAACCTCTTGCCCATTAGTCAAAAACTAGAGACTAATAGCAGCACTTTTAACAGAGAACTTAAACAACAGCTCAAATCAAATCAACAGTGCTCACAAAAATAATTCACAACTGCTGTATTGTTTGATCATGCTGCCTTTGTTTTACTCTACGTAGCCTATATATATATTTGACTTATTATATTACTGCTCTGTACTCCATTGTATACTGCATTTTTACTCTTTTAATTGACAGTTTTTAATCAGTATTTTGATCTTGTTTTTGTTTTGACTTGTTTATTTTGTTGTTTTTAAAAGCCTCCTGTGGACAGGTGTTGTAAACTCGCATTTATGCTAATACACTGAAAACATTGCATCTGGTTCGTCCAATGTCATTGTCATGTCCATACACAAATAAAATAAAATCAATCAACACACAGGTTTCTTTCAGCGCACACGCAGTACAACCAGGTGGCGGATGCTGAGTAGAAATTTGCAGATTTTGACAAAAAGTGTTTTGGATTAACATCGATGCCTCCACCTTTAAGTTCACAAAGTATGGCAAAATGGTAAAGTTCAATTCCCCAGAAGGAAAACTGTTTGGTTGGCGTTGTACCTGGCGATGTAGCAAGCACAGGGGCGTCCCCATATCCGACTGCAGGAGCAGGGCAGGCGGGTGTGGGGGCCGGGCCTGTGCCGTTGACGGAGGGCTGCAGACCCAGGGATCCTGGGCTGGCCATGGCCGTCTGGGGAACTCCGGGGGAGAAGCCAGGACCAGCCAGGGGTGCTGAGGTCTGTACTTTCACTTGAGCCATGCTCTATTCCTGCAAACAAGATAACTAATTAATAAATCTTAAGCCTTTTAGAAAACACACAGATAATTACAGACTTTAATAAAATTACTTTAAGCAGACTAGTGCTGTAGAGAAACAAAGTAAGTGAGTATCATTCATTAAGCATGCATTTGTTGACAAATGTACTCAAGCACACATGATTCCAGACCAGTGTTTGAACAATTTTAAAGCTGTTCACTGTCGTCTGACAGATTTCTGTTGGCAAAGCCTGGAAAGCAGACTGAGCAGCCGCAGGCCTATCTCACATTCTGATCCTCTAGCAGCTAATAGAGCCAGACAATGAACCTTTATTTGATGGAGCTTTGCTCATGTTACTGCTGCTAAGCTCACTGGAAAAGGAGAGAATCCTGTGATGGCAGCATGAGCAAGACAATTATACTCAATCACATTTTATTTGAGACTAAAGAGTATAAGTATACATAGAATAACAGTAGCAGCAAAGAGGGTCCAACCATCAGGTTTAAAGCAATTTTATGGTGGTTGCAATTGCACACACAGGTCATGGCCCATAATCACACAACACAAGTAACATAATATGCTACCATGTGTTTTGTTTCCACTGAAGATGAAGATAGAGTAAGTGACAGTTAAAAAAATTGAATTTCAAACAGTAGGCTATAGAAATGTTATAACAATTGGCCAAGATGTCTCCACTGGTGGTTCACAGTATTATGTGGCAGGCACTGATGGGAAATTCTTTTCACGTCCCCACACTCCACAGATGTCAGGGCAAAGGGTCAGACCCATAACGGAACCCCTTTCACTTTATGCAATGCTGGTTCTGCACCTGCCATCTACAGCTGATGGACAAATTAAATAAACTACATCATCATATTTCATTGATAGCACAACAACATGTATTCTTTAGTCGAAAGTTTATATGGAGACTGTTCTCAGATGAATACTGTTTTCATGGGAGTCATGTCCAGTGTTTACAGCTGAGGGCCATGATTGGACAGAGTAAACAGAGCAGTGACATGTCTAAGAAGCAACTTATATCGACTAAATGCACAAAATAAAAAGCAGATTTGACTCTGATTTGTGATCTTAATGCATTGTATGCAGTAGATTTTTCCTTTCCCCTTATGTTCACAATCTTGCTTGCTCTCTCTCCCACCAACATGCACAGATATAATAACAGCCAGACAGGCAGCAACCCCGAATGCGTGTGACAGTAAGTTGAATATGGAGGTCGTGTTACGCCGGGCTTGACTGACAGAGCTGCAAGGTTTGTCTGCAACCCCTGAACCTACACTACAGCACCGACTGTGTCCAGCAGCTTAGCAGGAAGCTAACGTTACCAACGAGCAAAACGCCATTTCCAGCAAGTGTCAGCTACCAAAAACCAGACCAACAGTACTGGCGAGCAATGCAAGCTGTCACGAATATGTCAGCATGATTTCTACTGGTGTATATATGCTATCTGGTCGCCTCCAGAAACGCTAGTTTAGCCGGTTAGCGCTCATCATGGCTGAACGGCCGAGCACCCCTCTCTTGCTAGCATCTCCGTACCGCCCCATCCTCCGCCAAAGTCCGGGGAATTTCAGTCCACCACAACAGCATACACGGACTGACGACGGCGTGCCTAAGAACCCAGAGACAACCCAACACCAAAGGGACAAATATATTAGTGTATTTTTTTACCTTTGTCCAGGGCCAGACCCCAGTTACACCTCCGACATTGGCAAACACTAAAGAGAACTGGATGGAAGAGGGAACAGACCATGTTATTCTTTACGGGGAAAAATGTTGAAATGCGTTCTGTCGGGACGTAAATAGCCTGTTATTTTTATATTCCATGTATGGAGTTTGTCTTATTTTTATTTGGTCGGTGTTAAGACTTGCGTATCGTTAACTCGCCACCTTAGCAGTTAGAGGGTAATCTTGAATGAATCAGCCACCCCCGCGGCGATATGAATGGTTCCTTCCTGGTTGGCGTCCTCAGGCAATGGAACAGTGTAACTTTGATTTTTTAGAGCAAAAAGAAATGTAGCCTACCTTTTCAAACTTGTTTTCTGCACACGGCATCCATGCGAGTTCGTTTAAAAGAATATAAATAAAATACTCAAATTAATTCCAAATCCACCAGGTCTTTGTGCAAAATCTACCACCAGTCCGTGCTGTTCTTTATAAGATGATATGTGGTTATGGTTTTGGGCTCCCATAGCTGGAGAGGGGCCCATATCATTTCCAAAAGGGAATCCTTTATATCAGTGTGGTTTGTAGGAGGCTAATAGACAAGGTTAGGAAATTAATTGTGCATCCCCAGAAAGTTAGAAAGTGTAGTGTTGTGATATGACCGCTAGATGTCGCCTCAAAACTACTTTTTCTTGTCTCATTATGGAGTATAATTTACAAAGATGAAGTGAAATGTATAAACATCCCTCTGACTTTTATTTATTTTTTATTAAGTAAATAATCTTGCATAGTAAAGGTCAACACTCATAATAGTGAGTGATATGCGTGAATGAATAAATGAATAATTCTCATATAGGCCGACAAACACACTAAACTAATCGTTCATAAGAAACAAAGGTTGCGTTCCGAATCGCATACTTTCTACGAAATAGCATGTAGAAAAAAGATATAGGATGTCCCGATTCTTGTGGCCAGATTTAGGATGGTTAGAAGTACCCGGATGTCCTACTTCATGCGGCCAAGATTGTGGGGTTGCGTTCCGAATCGCATACTCTTTCTTTTTTCTTTTCTACATACTACATCCAACGATAAAAAGAATCTAGTTAGGATGCAGTAGGCATACTATTGGGACATACTTTTCTCTCTTATTTCATCATAACATTGCGCCTTGATCTTGCCTCTTGCTTTTATATCCGTCGCATCCCCGTTTGTTTTCATATGGAGGCTTCGTCGATGTTACGTCACTTCACGTGCGCACTGGATTGTGGGTCAGAATCGCCCAAATAGGATGCACTTTTCAACACTAACAATCTTGGCCGCATGAAGTAGGACATCCGGGTACTTCTAACCATCCTAAGTCTGGCCACAAGAATCGGGACATCCTAAATCTTTTTTCTACATACTATATAGTAGAAAGTATGCGATTCGGAACGCAACCTTAGTGTTGAAAAGTGCGATTCTGACCCACAATCCAGTGCGCACGTGAAGTGACGTAACATCGACGAAGCCTCCATATGAAAACAAACGGGGATGCGACGGATATAAAAGCAAGAGGCAAGATCAAGGCGCAATGTTATGATGAAATAAGAGAGTAAAGTATGTCCCAATAGAATGCCTACTGCATCCTAACTAGATTATTTTTATCGTCAGATGTAGCATGTAGAATAGAAAAAAGAAAGAGTATGCGTTTCGGAACGCAACCAAACTGACTTGGCCAACAACATGCAAATGGGGCACATCATTACAGAAAAAGCAATACATGTAGTTTGGGCCATGTTGAATATATTTTAGATGAAGGTAAGGAATGATTCGGAAGCTTATGTGAGCCAACAGTACTGTTCTCAAGTAAGAGAATTCCTATTTCTGACAACCCATAAAATAAAACAAATGCTTGGCATGAAATACTTTTACTTCTAAAACAATGATTGTGTGACAGTGTTAACTTCACGATGTTTGTGTACACATCATATATTTAAATGAGAAGTTGTGCAGTACAAATACTGCTTAACAGATTAAATCATTTTACCTTTACCATGTGACAAACAGTTTAAGTTTCTTCTGAATTTGGCCTCACCGCCCCCCACCCCACACTACCTTTAGAATAGGACCATTTCAGTTTTAATTTATATCAGCATAAAATCCATAAAAGCTCTTTTACACACTGCAGAAGAAAAAAAACAAACGCCTTATATTCAAACCAAGGTTGAATAAAAGTGAATCTCTTCTTTTTATTATTGATTATGAAAATGAACAGGCACCTATTACATGGAGCTTGCACATCCCAGAACAAAAATTTCAAATATAAATAATACACCCTCATTAGTGTTGATCACACACAACAACCTGCAAGCTAAGAGTTCAAACCACATTGAAAAAAGGAAAAAAAAAAGAAAAAAGTAACTCTTGTAACATATACACTCGCAACTGTTTTTCCAAATCTCTACTGTGCCACTGCCCACATTGGTGAAGATAGACTTCATGTCCCCAAACAAATGCTGTCCTGACTGCGCTAACACAATTGTGTCAGTCCGAACCATCTTTCTTACTTCTCGCAGCTCAGAGACAGCAGACAGGACAATGAAGCTAAGAAAACAAAAAATCATTGGTTAAATAGATGTCTTTAAATTATCAATATATTTTTCTTTGAGATAGCAGTGTGTTGTGGTAATCTCCTCTACAGTATAGAGTATCATCACATTCACTCAAGATCATTCGAGAAACTCAGCTAGACCCTGGTGGGGGGGGGGGGGGGGGAGGGGAGAGAAAAGAAAAAAAGAAAAAGCAATACAAACAACCCAAGATGGAAAAATTCAAGTATCTCTGACTGGATGGCGATTAAACGTTTCTTATGGAATGGAGTGATTACAGTCTGCAGTGACGCTGAGTGTCCATCCCATTAACCAATACCTCATTTATGGAAATACTTAAAAGCTGCCACAATGACTGATGCCAATAAGAAAAAGTAGGGTTTTAAAATTGCATGCATCCCAACTGTAAAACTACTAAACTTTTTTTTTTCCTTTTCAATTTTTTTTTTAACCAACAGTAGTGTTTGTTGCCTTCTGTACACATCCTAATTAGCAAAAGATGCAGGCTAACTTCAAATGAAATCAAGCACTCCTATGATCATTCTGCCAGTAAGTAAACACATCCTCTGCTAATTTTTTTTTACACATCATCCAACAATTTAGACACTTATGTACAATAGTTTCAGACGTGTTACAATTCTACACCATAACAGTCTCTTTTGGTGAAAATATAGCTAAATTCAAAATATCTGATAGGTATCTTTTTAGAGGGGATCTCTTTATTGAAAAAAGTACCTGAGCCAAAACTCTGACCAGGGGGAATCACAAAAGCCTCGTCTCTACCACTTTTATAAAGACTCTCCTCTTTTATGATCATTCATTATCATCCTGGAGGAAAAAAATATTTAAATTAAGTAACCAATACAAAAGAAAAAAAAACATACTGACCCATCAAGATACCCTCCCCCCTTTTCAAAGTATCAGCTGCTTGAAAAACAGTACAAAAAAGAACTCAGACTTTTAGAATCAAAACATTTGAGAAGATTAAAGCATGAATAAAATAAAATAAAAAGTTAAGTGTCATACAAATAAAAACGGATCGTGCGACAATATTCTTTTACAGACATTCTTTAAATGGAAGAGAGGCCCTCTGCACATCTTCAAGGCTGGGCTGGTAAACTCTACGCAAGTTCAGCCCGACTGTAGGAGGAGATGCAAAGGTGAGGTCATCAGCCCGACTTTTAAAAGATCTATCGTCATATCTGTTTATTTACCGTCTGTACCGACATTCCGTCCAACGGCAGGAAAGAGCTGCCGCCAAGTTGGAAGATGAAGAGAAAAAAAAAACACTTGGTTTACTCTTGATACAGTGTTGCAAACTAGTAAACCCTTAAACCTCATAAATAAGTGGAGGACTGCTTACAGCACTACTGCAAGTTGGGAATAACATACTAAATAGTGCTTTTAAAACTAGATACTTTCACAGTGCATATCATTTAAAAAAGAAAAAAAAAAGAAATTAAAAACAGATGAAGCATTTCCTTGGGATTGTGATGGTCAGATCCCTTCCAGAAAAAACAATTACATTTGGATGTCTCTTTGTAGGCCCAAGCATGCATCCATCAGTTATTATTGCACAACACAAGAACCTTAAAATGCACCCACGCGCAAAAAAGGAAAAGAAAAGAGTAACAGTAATAATCTTAAAACAGGAATTATAATGATCTCTCTACGAGTCCACCTTTGCTTGCTCGCTGCATCACTGCCTTGTTTGCAAAAAAGAAAAAGAAAAAACGAGATCCATCTCGGGTGCATCTAAAGTTCGTTTATTTTCCGTTCTCTATACTACAACCGGCTAAAACATGCATCCAACGGTCCACGTGTGGGAGAATGCAGTCAAGAGCCTCCAGCGCATTGGTGTCCATTGTTCCAGGCAGAGGTCAGAGTTCAAAGACTGAATGATTAAAAAGTGCTGTACGTAGGTCAGTAGGACTTCTTTCTTCTAGGATTATTACAAAGTTTGTACATTAGCATGTATCATCTGCAAAGGCAAACATAAACTATTTTAAATACATGGCTTTTAGAAGCACAAACATGCTTTTGTTTCTGTCAGATAAAAGGAAACCCAAACATATATTTATATGTGGGTAAAGTTGAAAATACTCACCATGATACCACCATTTTGTCTTCTTTGGATTTTTGTTACACGTTCTTACATAAAAGGAGTTATCAGGCGGTCGTCTCTGCAGGAGAAAAAAAAACATTTAGATTTGACATTTAACAAGCATATGATTTGCATGAATCACTGTATTTGTCATTACAGGTCTCCTACCTTTTCTTTGCAGCTGGACAACATGCTGATAATGCTAAGACAAACGGATTGCACTGAGAGCGCTGGCGACCAATCCTCCGTTAGAATGGATAGACAGATGTGACCGTTACTATACACGTGAGGGTGGACAGGTACGTTCTCTCCTGTGAACATTACCTGCAACAGTGAAACAAAGAAAAAAATTATTACACATATTTATTATTATGTCAATTGGTTGAATTAAGGGTACAAGATAGAACTTTGGAGAACACTTCTGTGGAAAAAGATCAGTTTTTTCATTAGCGACGGAAAATAATGAGACTTGTTGTATGAGCTCAGGCTTGGCCCTCTATGGGGACACGAGTCTGTGGGGGATTAGTACAGAGGGGCCGCAATGGGGTGAGAGAGGGGAAGAGAGAATGGGAGGAGAGAATGGGAGACTAAGGGAGGAGAGGAGGGATGTTTGGTTTAAAAGGAGTCATGTTCTATAAAAAGAAGAGGGGGGGGTTATTAACTGGTAAAAGGGAGCAAAGAGTCTGGGCTAAACACAAAGATACAGAAAGTGTGATGTGAAGAGAGGAACTCAAGATGGAGGTGCTGAAGTAGAGAGAAGGGGGGAGGTCAGCATGGGTAAAGAGGGTAATAATGACGGGTAACTATGGGTAGAGGCAGTCTGGCACCAGACAGGGCCTTCACATCACCGGGAGGGGGTGACAGGGTGAGTGTTGGGAGATAGGAGCAGAAAGGAAAGCTGGCACTAGCCTCAAAACATCAAGACCACTGAAAGCTCCTCTGCTTACACAAAGTTAAGACTGAATCGTATGATACAAGCACAGCAATGTTGCTTCCACATCTTAATGTTATATAGTACAGCTACTCTTATGCGTATCCTGTTTAGATCCTGCTGTGTGCTGCAGTTGTTGTTTTGTGAGCAAGTAGCTGGCCATTTTCTGTTGTAAATATTTGGCCTTTTCAGTATACTCAGAACAAGTACATTTCAGTTACGTGCAACTATAAAGCCAATAGCCAGGGATATACTCAATACAATATTAACTGTGAGTCAGGAGGGTATATAGTGGGAGAACTAGGAAAAACACATCCCTAAAAGTCAATATTGAAAATTCTGGCCAATCACATGAATTGACGCTGTGTGACAATTTCAGCTGGTCAGCTTCTGAACAGTTTGGCATACAATAGAAAATGTGGCATGTTTTGGTAGCAACTCAAGGGTCAATCCTGAGAACATGTAACAGACATACAACAAGGAGTCCTCTATGACAGGGCTCTAACCAAACAAGACACAACAAGCTGTTAATGCAAATGTTATCAACAGAGTCTGAGTGGGCCAACGGACAGTAATAGCATTCACTTTATGGCCCCGGGGGGGTGAATACAGTACACATACTATCACAACTACACGTTTGTGCTCTATACGAATACCAGCACGCGCGCACACACACACGAAGCCCTTTGAGGGGCCCAAGTCAGAAAACCTGTCTTTCATATTTGGTAGCTAATGGCCGAGTGTATCTAATTTTCTCTACACCGACTCATTCTCTATTTATAGGTGGCCCAGCTCCTGATGAGTAAAACAAGGTTGTTGAGTTAAGCTAAATCCCCCCAAAGTGGCTTCAGCTCTGTGCCGGTGTCTCTCTGTCAGTGATTCCTGGCTCCCAACGCTTCCACGCCGAGATTCATTCCATGAACAACTGCAGGGCCGATGTGTTTCATGTGGTTATCGCTGGCATCCAGACAGTGTATATGAAAGAGATGTGTACACAAGGCACATCTGTACACTGTACCTGTATGCCGGCAGCGTATAAATCAGATTTTTGTAGCTCATTCTTTCATCAAACCTTGGCAGAGATACTGGACATTTGTCAGAAAGAAAAAAAAAAGTAAAGGTGAAACTAAATGGAACCAGACTATGGGGCTGTTTGTGCATTGGTGTACTGTTCACACCCAGCAAAGCAGCTTGTGCGTCATGATTCAAGCAGCCATGACTTTCAAGGTCCTCAAGACAACATGGCAAATAGAGTGCACTTACTTAGCCCCCTTTAAAAGCTGAGAACAAGCCCATACACAGACACAGAGCAGAGCTGCAACTTCCGCTTACCTGAGGTGAATCAAAAGGATATCGACTACTGAATTTGAAAAGCAGCTGAAATTTCTCTCCTTCATACAGTGTGCCAGTCGCTCCCTCCATGTCTACAATCCACCTGGAAGAAAAAGGTACAACAGTAAAATAGGTTAACGTTTCACAAAAAAGGCTCATAATGCCGATGATCCAACATCAGTTCTTACAATCTAAAAAAAACATTTAACTCAGTTTAAGGTGTCTTAGCTTTTGACTCACCGCTTTCAATGTAAGATTATGTTTTGAGTACACTTAGTTCTTCATTTTTACACCAAACCAAAAGAGAGATAGGTCAATGGATTTTCTCTTTGTTATTTACTTTTTACAAAATGTTATAAAATGGGAGCAAGACACCAGAGATATTAAATCCCTCCTGCCAAGTCATGATATTGGGTTACCACTTCCTTTAACAACACAACTTTACTGTGCTTCTCAAGAATATGCTTCTATAAATGAATACAGGGTTTGTTTTCCTACATGCCTGTAGGGATGGCAATGGTGGTCGGTCGCTAAGTCTGAAATTAAACAACAAATGCTGGATGGATTGCCATGGTATTTAGTGCATCTTGTCCATGGTGCACAGATGATGTGTTACTTGGTGATCCTCTGACCTTTACTCTAGCGCCACCATGACATTGGCATGCCGTTTTGAGTGAATTGTCTCAACGGCTAATGGATCATTTGCCATGCAGTTTGGCTAGCATATTAATGTGGGTGATCCCTTGACTCTTTATCTGTCGCCATCATCAAGTCAAAGTTTCAAATTGTACACGTTTAGTCACTGCAAAACTAAAGCCCAAACCATAAGCCTCAGGAGTGGTTTGTGTCACCTGCTAATTAGCAAATGTTGTGCACGTTATGTGTAATGATTAATAAAATGCTCTTTAAGTTGTCTACTCTCACCACTCTGGAGGAGATTAGTTGGAAAACATGTGCAGAATCATTTGCATGGATCGCATCTAATTGTCATCAGAAGAAGAATCAGAGACGATTTGAGCTGCCAATGCGGCAATAAGTTATGCAATCTAAAGCTTTTAGTCTGACTCATTCAAGTGACATTCAATATTCAACTTGGTTATGACAGTGGTTTAGGACTTTATGTGATACTTTATTGATCTAGCGGACACAAATCTATTTTCGCCTCTGGAGCTAGGCTACAGGACTGTGCTGACTGAGCTGCAAGCGATTCAATGTCTTGCTCACAATGGGAGATGATTGCCAACACAGGGGGCTTGATCCTGGCTGTCTGGGATGAAGGACAGTCTACCAGTACACCTCAATAGCCATAAACCAGAGGCTCGATGTTCTCTCACTGGCTAAAAAAGCTAAATATTTAAAGTCCAGGGCATGTTGCCTGCTGCTCACAATAGAAACTTCAGATGGGAAGAAACAGGGACACCGATGGCTGCATCAAAACATCTGGCCTAATTTTTTCTTCCAAGGCAAGCGGTGCAGAAAGGACACCAAAGAGACTTGTGGCTGTTGCCTGGATCTTAAAGTTGTGTGCCTTTCAAATCTAGCCTGGGGGCAAGTGAACATTCAGGCCTAGATTCAAGGTCGGTCTAGTTTAAAACATTGCTCTCAATCGTCTGAAAAGAGCTGGCATTTTTTTCATTTAAGAAGTAAGGCATAAGAGGGAGGCAGCATCATTATGTGCGTAACGCTGAGTTACACCTGCTGCAACCCACGCAGAAAACAGACGACACAAGGACTCCAAGGACATCATGCTCAACTTGCTCATAGTCCCAATAGCCTGGTGATTATATGATCCAATCAACAAAAAATAACACTGAGCGATTTAGAGAAGGACGAGATGGGAAGGAGGGGGGACTGAGTGAAAAACATAAAAGAGACTCTACAGAGCTTAAAAACAGCAGTTTCCTTGTTGGCAATGAGTTAATCATTATGCCATCACGCTCGCTAACCCAAGTGTCACACATTCAGCTGGAAGGGGAAGATTGTACTATCTGAAAAGGATAGATAACTAAAAACACATTGTCATCCCATCATGTCCACAAGTACATCATTGTCTCTAGTGACCCCCACCCCATGTTTATTTTGGAAAAGAAAGGGATAAGGTTAGCTTTAATGTCAAACAGAAGCTGGGTAACCTACTTCAATTTGACATAAATTATAAAATACTTTCAATTACTATGAAAGAAAACAGATCCGAGCTCAAAAGACCTTTCATTACCAGAGTTGGAGACAAAAAAAGGCACACCCATTGATTCGTAACATCTCAAACCTCTGATGCACGGTGAATGTGGAAGCCAGCTAAACTGGTTTGGAGACTTGTCAGTGAGCCATGAAAAACATTCGTTCCTGGATTGTTATCTAATGAGGGAGATGGCCAATGGCCATACAATGGAACTGTCCTTGCAGAAGGATTTTCTTGAATTAACAGCGTTTTGTAAAATGTCTCTTCTGGAAGACAATCTGACAAGCACTAACTTTCTAAGGCAATGTCAGGAGCCTGGCAGGCTGCAGCTGTAAGACGTGAATGACGGCCAGAAATCCGCCCCTCAAATCCACTCACCGGAACCCGACTCAGTTCATCCTTACTGCTTATCTGACACAATTTGACTCACACGGCCAACGCACTCACGGGCAAAGGGAACACGAAAGACACTCAGACGGAAAGGTCAGCCAGACAGTCTCTATTCCGTGCTACCCTAGCCCAACTCCTGCATCGTCAACCGCTTAATATTTCATAAGGATGAATAGTGACACTGTGCATTACAGAGACACTCTACTGGGGGGGGGGGAGGGACAGAAGTGCCATTCAGTTCAATGACCTCGATTCCTTCTCAACATTGAAGGCTGAGGCTATGTCATATACAAAGCCATGCTGGATTTGCGTTTATTCACAGATGCAAACCCTATAGCACAACTACTGTAGGTTTAGGTGATAGTGTCCTTAATGTAAACCGAATTGCTGTGCCAAAAAAAAAAAAGAAACAGCATTAGATGAAACAGATACTTACTGCGTGATGGTGTTCTGTACACTTTTCTCATTAAGAGTCATTCCTGGGGGTGGATCATTTTGCAGGGCTAATAATTCCTTTTGTAGCCTCTTCTGTAAGAGAGAAAGGGTTTTGGGGGTTATCACTCACAGATGGTATGCAAGAATAGCAGCACTACAACACCACTGGAAAAACCACAACAAGGAAATAGTTAAAGCTAATGAAATTTAGTAAAAATTGGCATTTGTGAAAGACATTCCCGAATTTTGATTTGTTTCATTTTGATCCTTGGTTTCATTAAGTGATCCATCACCAAACTACAATGTTAAAGAGGACCTATTATACTACTTTTCTGGTCTTAATTTCTTGTTTTACACTGCTATAGAGCAACCTGACACGAATCACATCACAAAAAACAATGTAGATTTTCGGGAAGCTCTTTCTCTTATTTTGGCGATCCAGCACATCCTGTCAACACTTGAGTGTGTGTGGTTCGGCTCCCTCCGCCTGTGCTTCGGCCATCTCCGCTACCCTCCCCCCCCCCCCCTCCTGCAAACCCCACTCCGTTGTGATTGGTTACCTTCCTTCCGGAACACTTTCAGTGGCGGGAAGCGCGAGCATGGACCTATAAGGGCGCGAGGCAGACGCGAACAGGGAAGTGACAGCATTACCATACATGGAAACATCCGCGTGGTGAAGTCACGAAGTTTTATGCGACGTCACGAATTATGAAAGGGTAGACCGCTTTGAACACGTGACTTCTCGACTGGCTAGAATAGTGTTTAGTGCTCTGCACAGACACCCCAGACGGTCAGCAGGGAATATGTCGAAATGCATGTAAGTCATTATTTGATTATTTAGTATGGTTAAGCATGACTATGAATCATCATAACAACGTTTATAGGTCATAAAGTCAAAAAGCATCATAGGTCCTCTTTAAAGAGGACCTATGATGCTTTTTGCAGTCGAGAAGTCACGTGTTCAAAGCGGTCTACCCTTTCATAATTTGTGACGTCGCATAAAACTTTGTGACGTCTCCACGCGGATGTTTCCATGTATGGTAATGCTGTCACTTCCCTGTTCGCGTCTGCCTCGCGTCTGCCTCGCGCCCTTATAGGTCCATGCTCGCGCTTCCCGCCACTGAAAGTGTTCCGGAAGGAAGGTAACCAATCACAACGGAGTGGGGTTTGCAGGAGGGGGGAGAGGGGAGCGGAGATGGCCGAAGCACAGGCGGAGGGAGCCGAAGCACACACACTCAAGTGTTGACAGGATGTGCTGGATCACCAAAATAAGAGAAAGAGCTTCCCGAAAATCTACATAGTTTTTTGTGATGTGATTCGTGTCAGGTTGCTCTATAGCAGTGTAAAACAAGAAATTAAGACCAGAAAAGTAGCATAATAGGTCCTCTTTAAGAAATCAATCATGTCTGGATAACAGTTGATAGAAAATGCAGGTGTTCTCAAAGTTAAACTCCACCTTGAACCAACGTGAACCTTATTTATAAATCATATATGAACAAATGTAACTTGTTGCATTTTAAATGTTTTGCAATACTAAATCTCTTGGCACAATGTATGTTTTATTTGTTCTCTTGTGTTTTTCCTAATACATTCTTTTTTTGTATATTGAATTGTTGGAAGGAGCAGAAGATTTTAGAATTGCATTGCCAACTATTGCACCTGTATTTGTTGTGCATAGAATTAACTTGGAGAAGAAAAAAAGAGAAGAAAAAACTATTGAGGCTGATGAAACTATAAGCCATTTGGACACAGTACGGCAGCATCCGGTCTCATACCACCGGACTCAGGGACAGTTGCCAAGCTTACCCCATGTCACTCTCCCAGGCCTACACCTGATTCAAAATGTGTATGTTCATGTTCATCTGTTTATAGTAGCCTACCACTTTTACAAAAACTTATCATACATATTTTCATAAGAGTATTTTAATAACATTTGATTTGACATTGTATTTTATATTTAGATATTATAGCTACATGTTAAATGTAACTTGCTCTATGTCTGTGAGTA
This sequence comes from Hyperoplus immaculatus, assembly GCA_949357725.1. NCBI lineage: Eukaryota > Metazoa > Chordata > Actinopteri > Uranoscopiformes > Ammodytidae > Hyperoplus > Hyperoplus immaculatus. The sequence goes on from OX442369.1 coordinate 11,115,378, forward strand.
TTTATGTCTCAGATTCTCTCCTCAATTGTGTTCATACATTTTTTCAGTCTTTCATGTCGCATTGATGAACGGACCTCGAGACTCAAGAATGACATAACCAACGACTGCTCCAGTTATTGTTTTGCATATGACAAATAGACGAGCTTGAGTCTCTTGAGACGGTTTTGTTGTGTTTTATCTATAAATATTATTTCAAAATTGAAATAAGGCAAATCTCACTTGTTTCGAAACCGCTGTTGGGGAAAAAAGCGATGCACCTAGCACCTATTCGACTCAAGAGCAAACTAACGTCGGTCAATCTGCGTACTCCGTCTCGTTAGCAGGCTAACGGCAAACTAGCAGCTAGCGCACAATAACGATTTTCAAATAAACTCATAATATTACATTCCTTGAATTGCCATTTGTTTGTTGCTAGGAAAACATTATACCGCCACTAAATATCACATATCCTGTATCCAGGAAGCTGGTTGCTACGCTAGCCTTGACTTGTGGCTGATGATGGTCATGATGGGCTAGTTGTGTTGCTAGCAGAAGACCAAGCGCTAAACCCAAAGAGTTAAGGATCAATTTAATCGCTTTTAACTCTAATGTCATCGCTACTTCGAGCAAGTACGTGTAGCTAAATTAAGTGGGTGATAAGACAGCATCAAAGGCCACCCCGAAGGTCAGGTAAATTTATAAATACACGATCGCTTGAGATTGAGTTCTTACCTGCATCGACGCCATGATGGAAACCCCCCCTGCATCAGCGCAGAGTGGAGGACGGTACGTCAGGCGGTCACGTGACGGGAGAAGTTGTTTTGACAGAGGGAAAACAATCCATTGATGATGTGTGCACATTCAAAAGCCAATACCGATGTCATCCATCGCTCGTCGTTTTTCAGTCGTCAACGGACTAATTTAGCAGCATTTTACAGCAGAATCGCATACAATTCAAAAGGTTAATGTTGCGTTGAAATCCACCCAGGTCACAGAGGACACAAGGGAGGAGGGTCGGTGACATCTGCCCGAGGAGGGGTGATGACCTGTAGTAAGCTATGACACCACCCATTCACAGGCATATCAAATATAGCTCTTTTTTAAAGTTATTAAAATGTTATCATGACCGGAATAATAATAAACTCGACGTAAAATATTCAAACTCACCCCTGATCCAGCCATTAGGCCTATATCGTGTAAGATATTCACTTGTCACACAGTGCACACTGTAGTATAGGCTAATGTATGAACCTTTTACCTTTTCCATTCCCCTTTGCACATACAATATCTAATGTCCAAAGCAATGTAAGCATATTTAATTATGTCAACAAATTTTATAATATATTATTCAACTGTAGATTCATTTGACTAACTCTCATAAGATTTCTGCAAAATAAAAACATTTTGTAATCAATGTTAAATGAGATGCGATGAGCTCCCATCTGATGTTGGCAGGAGGAGCAGCTCAATAAGCCTCAGAAAACTGCTCAACAGACTCTCCCACAATCACTATAGACATTGGCATTAGCAATACCATTTAGCCTTATTTGATTGATCATTTAGGAATTTTCTTCACTTCCTCTTGTTTTAATTAGAACAGGGCACACCTGAAATAACAAACTTGGGCTAAAATTTTCTCTGGAACATGCATATGTTAAGTTTCATCAGAGTTTGACAGAAGCAGCACCGATTAGAATTAAGGTATAATTGACCATATTTGAAATTTTACATTACAAAGGAAACATCAACCACTGTGCTTTATAACTGACTAATGATACAGGGATAAAGGGACTTAAAAGAAATGTGAAAAGGTAATTCAACACATATTTTACCAGGTAGCAATCTTATCCTTAAAAACATCCCTAAAGACGAGTAGAGAAGCGTTTCACAAGATGGATCCCCTCCATGTAATGTCTAACTCCATAACTGTTCTTCTTTTATGATGTTTCTCCAAGATAAAACAACAATTATAATGTGGGTATTTAAAAGTCAGATGAACTTAATATGGAATAAGGTAGGAACTGGCAACAAAGTGCTCACCAAACAGGTCTTTATTAAGTTTGAGAGGTGAGGAAAGATTTATGGGGTGGGCGGTGGGGGGGTCACATGTATCACATCCATGGGCAAGTGATGCAGCCTGCAATATCCATTTATTACATTAAAATTAAATCCTTTAGTACTAATAAAATTAAGATATAGAGGCAGGTGCGAACAAACAAAACAAAAAAACTTTTCATATGTAAATGGAAAAAGCAATTTAAATATTCAAAAAAAAATATCTAAAAGTGTTTTAAGTTGCTACATTATGTCTGTTACTTTAGCAATCCAAAAAGTTCGCAGCCATGAGCAGTTCCAGTGCGATCTCCGGGGCGATGGGGAACTCGGGTATTTCTGTGGAGCTGTTGGTGTAGCGGACCTTGTAGGTGAAGTACATGCAGACCTTGGACAGGACATGAGATGGAATCTCCCTGAAGTTCACTTCATTGGTTTCATTCTCTGCAAACTGACCTGCAGGTGGAGGTGTAGAAGACATACCAAATTCTGAATCCAGGCAATTTAAGAAATACACCTCTGATATACAACAATATCATAGAAGCAGCTTTCAAACAGAGTAATTAATGCTACCCACTGATATTCCAAAAAGGAAGAAAACCATGGCAGGTATCAATCAATTAAAGAATATAATCCATGTTTAATAGAAGTTTAACAAACTAGGTGTATCGAGGGAGCATAGTGACACCAACTGGACAGGCAGAATAAAAAGGAAACTGATCAGTAACGTGGTTAGGATGAGCATGTAGTTGAGGCACTACACTGTGATCACAGTATGTGATACAAAGTATTCTAAATGGAAACTAGGCTGACAATTAAGTGGCAATGTTTCATTACATTAAAAGCCCAGTTCATAGCATGTTTAAAAAGGTAGTATATGAACAAAACTCTGATTTTAATTTGGTCCAAAAGTGGTCAGGTCAGAACTTCTTATAGACGGTTCACTTTATTTAACCTTTATTTATACTGGTTATCTCATTGAGACACAGGGTTCCATTCTCAAGAGAGACATGTCAATCAGAAAGGATTCCAGTATATATCAGTATGGCTGCATTTAAAATGACCAGTAAACATAATGGGTCATGAAGCAGTGCTGCCTGAAACCATCCAAGCAAACATTTGTTTCAACAGCACCTTCAGTTTTAACAACATTCAGTGCTGTATTTAAAATCCACAGTAAAGTATCAATCTATATCTATCTGAGAAGCAATAAACCACAAGTATAATGATCTACACTCCCAATCATTCTGTCTCTCAATAGACTCTTGCAAGAACAACATTTGTATAAGTTAATTCAATGAGTAAACTATTTAATTCCATAGTGGGTGTCTTGTAGTGCACAGTTAATGTACAAAAGTTCCAGAACAGCATTTAAACAGCTTAAAAAGAATAACAGTAAATCGAGTGTTCTGGACAGAGAATACCATGAGCCCTCACTTATTTCTGACAGCTCTTTAAAAAAACGTGTCCCATTTTTGCTTTACCAATGACATTAATTCAAACTTAAAGGAATAGTTACATTTAAAATGTTTAGCCTCACTCTCCAGCTCAATCTAACTGATCTTGCATTTCTGATGAAGTAAAGCTGGGAACACGCCGCGCGGTGAGATTACATACAAAGTCAATGTACTAGCGCGTGGCCGCGCGTCCACCCAATAATCGGCGTCCAGCGGCGGGTGCTTGCGCGGCGCGTTGCCGCGCCTCAGGAGAGGCGTGTGGATCGGGAGCGCGGCGTGTAGAAATTGCGCCATCGAAGGAGCGTGAATCGAAGGCTTGTGCGGCGAACACGGCGCCGCAGAAAAAGATGAAAATTTTCATCTTTTTCTGCGGCGCCGCCGGGCACCGCGCCTCCACAGCCAATCAGCGTTGAGATTGCAGACCCGGTGGTCTGCAAGACGAGGTGGGCGTGTGGAGTGAGGACATTGGGCTTCCAATACATTCTGCAAATATGTGTATTTTGCATCTGTTTAGCTGTTGGTTGTACTTTAGCCAAGGTAGTGCCGGTTAGCATAGTGAAACTCACCCAGCTGTGTGCTGTTCCTGAGGATAATATGAACCCAAAGTTGACGGCAGTGGTGTGGAATTCCAATATAGTACAGCGAAGCACCGGTACTGTCCTCCGTCAGCCGGCACACTTTCACTTTCAGGTAGGCTGATGTCTGCCTTTATTTTTGCAGCTGAGCACACACTACTGTTGTTATTGTGTTTAGTATGTTGCTGAATTACTATTAATATGTGTGTATTTTCGATCGGGGTGCGTCTTCATGCTGTTTTGATGATATTTGTGACATGACTGCCGGTGTACACAGTGTACCTACATCTGTATTTTTTGGCACAGCTGGACCATGTTGTTGTTGTTGTTGCACCGTAAGTGTGACGGGTCTGATCTCGGCGTCGGCGTCAGGAATATATGGCCCAATATGATCAAGCGGCGAGCCTCTTGCGGTCACACGGCCAACCGCCGCCTTCGATGTGGCGGCCAGTGGACGCGGCGGCGGCTGCGGTTAATATTGCCCAATATGACCAAGCGGCGAGCCTCCTGCGTTCACGCGGCCAACCGCCGCAGGCGGCCAATGCGGTGTGTTCCCGGCTTTAGGGGCATAGGTCGCTCGTCCCAGTCAGCTTAGCTCCAGCACCAGTAGCTGAGAGGAGCAATAGCCTGCCTCTGCTGGCAGCAAGAAGATAAAACTTTACAACATCCCTAAATGCTCCTTTGTGCTTGCTGTGACGCGTTTATTTACCACATGATGTTGGGCCGGAGAGTGAGGCAAAAGGCTTAACATTGAAAATGTTGAACAATTCCTTTAACTTCTCATCAGAATACCCACAGTGAGGTGTTCTGAGGAACTTATTTTTATGCAGAGCGGATTTTTATTCTACTTCACCAAGACTAAAGTTATTTAAATTAAAACAGAATTACAACTGTTTGCTATGATGTGACCAAATCGCTCACCTGGGCCGCTCAACATGGCTTTGATAGTCCCAGATGTCAAGGCATGTTCTCTTTTCACAATAAACTCATGGCCGTCCGAAGAAATCAACTTGACATACATGGCATCTGGGCCTTCACAGCCACCATAGGTTCTCTCTTCACCATCTGTGGAGGGTCACACATTGACAATCTCAAAAAACAGGTGCAAGCCAAATGCCACAAATGAAACACGTGCACACCCTTGTACTTCTATCTTTGTGGGAGAGACACACACACATGGCTAACTGTAATAACACTAGTGATTTAGGAGAATAGCCAGAAATGTTTCTAATGAAGAGAAACAAATGACCACATTGTGAGTCAAAAGACACGTATTGTAACGTGAACAGGCATTTAATCAATTAAGTAGTTAGTCTGATAACAAGATTATGAACGTGTGGGGAAGGACATGATAATGTATGGGTCAGTTTATCACTCACCCATCCTGTACCGGTGTTTCTGTTGACCCTGACAGGGAACCGAGAAACATAATTTAATTACAACACTACAATAGACACAGAGACACTTGAAAATATGATGATAAAAGAGGGCTAAAGTGGACACTGAGTGACATAATTATTGTAAATATATGACTCTAATAATCACGCTAACAATAACGCTAAGTGTTCCGTGAGCTAACTTTAGGCCCGTACTTTATAATGTGTGAATTATTTAAAAATCACGGTGTAACGTTAAGTCAGAACAACAAAAAGAAGTACCACACAATGTAGCATGGCTCTTGATAAAATACATGTTCATCACTACAACTGTAGCTTGTTTGTTCTAATCCCGTTTGCATTAGTATTAGTGGTCATGTATTTCTCTGTCCTAAATGTTTTTAATCAAGTGAGCTATCAGCCGACAGCGTTAGCTCGCGAGCTAACCGGGCTAATGCCTTGTCGAGCGATCGATAACGATATAGTTACTTTCATCTGATTGTTTAGTGTTTTTAATTGATATCGGTTAAATGGTCCGAGATATGCCAAGACACAACTAAACGCCTTCGAAAAATAACGCTATTTCTTACCACTCTGTAGCAGAAAGTGGAGTGGAGATTGTGTTTCAGCTAACGTTAGCCACCAGGCTGTTGATACCCGGAAGAAATTTGTTGGAGCACCGGTACGCAATAAATGTCTTCCGTGGAATTTCATTTGCAAAAAGAAATATACGAAATATATACCCAAGCCATCCTTTAAATGTCTCCTTAAAAAATATATATTCTATATCATATTAGTTTTGGGCCAGTTCCCCTCTTCAATAATATTTGTTTTTATAACTAAATGTGACAGTGAAAAATAATCAGCCAAATAGAGGTTATTTCTAGATAATGACCATTTACACCTCTGCTGTCCAATACAAGTCAGTGTGACCAGAGAATATGTTTAAACACGTGGGCGAAGACAAAGATATACATTTTTATTTTAATAAAGAGCTGAGATGACTTATCAAATGTATACACAGGCCATTCATGAAGAGATAAGATTGTACTGTTAAACCCATAGGGGGCGCCTGTGCTTCAGGTTATCCTCCTTGACTGTCTGAACTGGCTGTGATGGGGGAGAGCAGGTGCTGATTGGACATGACAGAGACATTTTGCAGGCCCATAAATCTGGATTCAAGAAAGAATGAGAGAGAGAGAGAGAGAGAGAGAGAGAGAGAGAGAGAGAGAGAGAGAGAGAGAGAGAAGGTAACTAATCTGCAGTATCACACACCCTGCCTTCAGCATGTTGAACACTATTTTCGTTTACACAGTATGGGACGACAATAACAAGTGTTAAAACATTTGAAGGCCATATAGAATATACTCCAGAGTAGATAACTTAGTTTGTTGTTTGTATCAACAACCAACCACTACTGCTCGTAAAGTCTCCTATAACAGATACACGTGGCGATCCGTCATCGACCGGGGACAGTTGAGAAGTGGGTACATACTGTAGTCATGGTCAGGTTTGGAATGTGACTTTGCCCTGATCCTGCCTGGTCTTCTTATATGTGGGAAAAGCGATGACTGTTGAAATCTGAAGCTTCAAAATGGACACAGAGTTATCTGAGCCGTGACACTAAGAGTAGAATACTGAGCGTGCCTTGACCCAGAGGTTCTATCTGTGGGAGTGCCCTGCCACTCATAGAGGACGGTTTATAAAAAACTAAATTCTTCCTTTATATTGTTGTTTATTTAATCACACACATACGTATAAGGGATCAAAATTGACTCTGAGGAGGTCAAATTAGAGACAATCTTTCCAGATGATGGCCTTGTTTAATTGACTTTGCTCATTTGTACCCACAGATGTCAATGGGGACTTCTGCAGAGGTGACACCTGACCTGGTATTTGTCTTACAGTAATACCAGGCTAAGCTATGCTGTCAGTCTGTGTTGCAGAAAGTTCTAGTAGCCTCCTGCCCATTGACTCTCTCTTTGTCTCTCTCTCTCTCTCTCTCTCCACACACACACACACACACACACACACACACACACACACACACACACACACACACACACACACACACACACACACACACACACACACACACACACACACACTCACACACACACACACACACACACACACACACACACACACACACACACACACACACACACACACACACACACACTCACACACTCACACACAATCAAAAACAATCACTGACCTTCCAGTTCCCCCATTACAACATTAGTGCTTATGATCAGAGCAGGGCGGGTGGCAGCGGACGCTTTGATGTCTCCCTGATACGACCAAACCCGCTGCAGCTGCTCTCAGCTCTATTTTTGAGGAGGCTGCTGTGGGCCCTTAGAACAGGGCTTCCTTAGCACACACACACACACACACACACACACACACACACACACACACACACACACACACACACACACACACACACACACACACACACACACACAACACACACTCATCCATCTCAGATCACTCTGTCTTGCACACATCCAGGCCATTCTAGGGAAGGTGGGATGCAGTTGACTTGATAGAAAAAGGCACATGTCCAACTTTATGCTTGTTAGTCTAATTCAAAATTGGGATTTTTCCCACATCTCAAACAGTCTAATGTGACACATTCAGTATGGTTTGCATTATTACAGTATGGGCCAGCAAATGAGCAGAAACAATGATGTTAAGTTGGCTATGTATGTGGTTTCCTGCCTTGTCGGTCAATTATCAATACCTAGGTTCATTCACGAACAGCACAATAGCTCAGTTGCTGGAGTCCTTAATGAAACCAGGTCAGAAATTTAGTCATGATGGGGGGAGGAGTGTCTTTGGGCTTTTCTTCGCTGAAAAGAGGGAAAGGCTTGTCACAATGAATTTGAGGTTACTGTCTATTTTGCCTGCAGCAAATCACATTGCCCTGCAATTCTAATGTATGCTTAAATCTCATGAACTTTCTTCGGAGAGGGCCATTATTAACCCATGGTATGTCACGAACAATAATTTCTCATTGGATGAAAAGCACATTAATCATATGTAATGTAATTCATTATATGCGTTTATTTCAACAATGTTAAAATACCAGAAAATAATAATATATACGTAGGGGAGAACGGGGTAATCTGAGCCACTTTTTACATTTGCTCCCCTCTAAGCGATCTAAAATGATTTATCACTCAAATTTACACATTTCCCATTAATTCAGGATGTTTCCTAGAAATGGGCATTAGCAGAATTTCTTCAAGACAAAGGGCAGTGAAAATATGATTGTTTTAAAAAAAGTTGTGATGTGGCTCACTTTACCCCAGCTGTGGGGTAAACTGATCCACTTACTTTTTCCACTCTGAAACTACCATAACAATACATATTGTAACAGTAAGAATCCTGAAAGCTAGCCACACATTCCAGAACTAATGTCGGACTAGTAAAAGAATGATGGGATTTGGTCAATTAAGCAAAGCAAATTTTCTAAATACTTGAAAGTAACTCTGAACAAAATACAAAATCAAATACAACATATTATAATTCAAAAGGTTTTAATAAGATTCAAATGAAAGATAGAACCAGTTAGATTAGAACACAGTCTGGGGGTCAGAACACAGGACCCTTAGAGCCAGCTAGTGTCTGGGGGTCAAAGCATAGGAAAATCAGAACCAGCGAGAACAGCCTGGGACTCAGAACACAGGAGAAGACCCAACTGGATTATAACATCAGCCTGTCATACTCTACAACTAGGCCTACTCTACATTCCAGCCCTGAAGGTTACAGGGAAAGATGAGAAGGTGCTCTTTCTGTGTGGTTGCCCCAAGTCATCTTCCTGGTGTATTTCCTTGGCATGATGGCTTTTCTACAATGTGTATGACATTAAAATAAAACATATGTCATGTAATATTACATTAAAATATGTTTAGGACTAAACTTAACTTGTGCCTTAGCATTTGGCTCACTTTCCCCCACCACCACAATTTGAGAAAAAACTACCTCTCTTAGCATTTCAGGCTAATCTTCAGTTATCAGCATCACATGGTTTCATATGTTGGTAGTTCATCAACACGTATGATATAAGTGTTTCTACGTGAATACATTTGCTTTGGCACAACAGTTGATTAAGTTGACAGCAAGAAAATTTACTTTTACATGCAAAATACCTATTTTGGTGAAAAAAACATGCTTACGACAGCACCATGAGGTCCTCTCTTTCAGGGCCAAGGGGAAATGAGAGGGGCTTGAAAACATATATCTCACATGACCACAAATGTTTTCCTTTGCCTAGATACACGGGGTGGCTCACATTACCCGATGCCTCAGATTCCCCCGTTCTCCCCTATATTTTAATAAAGAGCTGTCTATTTTTTCATTATGTCATTTCGTTCATAATCAACAAGATCATAAGTTAAGAATGTGTCATATTCTGTAAGAAAGACATTTTTATTTATTTATTTATTTTTATTTATCACCTTTATTTATTTCAGGGAGGGGCCATTGAGAACAAGCTCTCCTTTCCAATGACAACCCGGTTACACACAAAACAATCCTAAAATTACAGAGCATATGAAGAATAAGGAATACAGGAATCCCAAAATTATGCAATATTATGGTTTTAGTGCCTGATTTCAAGCTTAGACATTCTGCAGTGTATTAGCTCTTGCAGGCAAATTGTTCAATCACTAAATGTTTCAATAATTAATATAACAAATGTGTTCAATGAAACAAAACTAAATAAAATGTGTGGTTATAATGGTTGCTGTGATCTGATGCATTTCTGTACCCAAACACAGTAGTGAAGTCTCTCAATCGTGAAAATTAAATAGAAGCACAGCAAGCAGGGCTGTTTACCGAGCAGTCTTGTAATAGGGAAAAAGGCGTTTTTAATCTTCCACAGCAGCAAAAGTACTAATACAATGCACTCTGACTCACCGAAGCAACATTAATGCGATTGTGATCAACAGTGAATCCTGCAAAACATTAATGGTTCGAAGCCACCAACTTAAGCAACCATTCAACACAAAATGGTTTGCTCACAACCATAGTCACAAGAAGAGAATGATGCAGGAGAAAGACAATGATCTGAAAAGTCCTTCAAAAATATGTTCCTGCTCTACACGGCTGTTTTCTAACAAACAATGTTAGTTTATTGCCCCCACTACCCACATTATGAAAGCTTCAAATGGCATAACAGACTGGTAAGTGGATGTGGCAACCATTTACTTTGAATAGCCTGAGGCTTATGCATTGTGTTGAGGCCTTGCTTGTTTGATCTATAATGACTCACCCAACAGGCCCCTATGAATAAACCTTTCTCATAACTCACATGTCATTAAACAGCATATCAAAAGTCTTGCACTTTAATGGCATCAGAGTGAATTGTGTTTATTTTACAGTTGTCAAAAACAACAACAAAAACAAGTAGCATTAGCATTTGTGACAAAAGAAGAAAGCTCTGTGTGTTTAAATGGTAAGACACTGATAACAATTTCCTTTAGATGACAGCGTGACAGGTTTATGCTTTTATAACTGAGATTTGTTTGTGTAAATATAACGGATGAAGTGATGCTAAGCTAAGCTAACTATGCGAGGCATGGAAAGGGGATCTGCTTAATACTGATGTCTAGGCAACAGTTTTAAAAAACTGGGCCCTGATATCCCCTTGGTGCTTACGAGCCTTAATCCAATTTTAGAACCACAACCAAGTTGCATTTTAGTCGGAGGATGGAGGCTTGGTCTCTGAGAGGGAAGTTAAATATACACTGAGAAACTCTCGCTCTCATCTTAGTCGGTATAGTGGGACAGACTTCAGATGCCTATACTGTGTGTCTGTGACAATCCTCAAAGACACCATCACAAAAACAAATATAACTCTTGTTATATAACTCTTGTTGTATACCTGCTTTATTCTAAAACATATAGGTGCAATTACATATAATGCCATATGACTACACACAACAAAAGCCTTTAACACTGTGCTGAAAAGCAATGTCTATTCACATGCTCTTATTATTCACCGTCAGATGATCACTCATGATGACAATTAATAATTGTTGTGTAAAACATTAAAACTACTTTGTTACCAGTTATACATGCTATATGAGTAGTTAAAGAACTAAACATTGAAAATGTCCTTGTATCAATCTGCTCACAACCTCATCGTGTGTCATTACCAATTTATTTCTTGATTATACAGAGGGTTATCACAAAGTGCTAACAATTTGGCAGACAGTTAAATCTAATAATATTTACTAATGTTTCATTATCAACACTTATGAAAGCAACATGAGTAACAAATCCAGTGGTTGTAAAAATGTGTCCAAACTGGTCAGCATTATGGAGGACCACAGGTGTCATGGAAATGTTTACATTGATTGATATTTTATTACTAAATAAAACATAGATAGAATTAAAAAAAATAATAATAAAATCAATTGAATTATTTGATCTATAAAGATTCTAAATTTCATTAAATGATATTTAAATTGGAGAAGAATAATCATTCATTTGCAAAAGGATACCTGAATCCAACCACAACCAATAAATACATAATTTTTAAATTGATCAATGAATAGTATACCTACTTGAGAAACAACATGAAGTGGCTGCTCTGTTCATATTATGGGAAGTGGGCCTTTTAACCAAAATGAAAAACATCAAACCCATGCCAGGCCTGTTTTGTTGTCGTCCACAGTCGCTGCTGCAGGGAATTCATACAGAGTTTGCTTCCCTGTACAGAAGATGATAAATCCACCCGCTGAATATAAACAAGATCATTGTAGATTCTCCTCGCCGGTCTGGATCATTGCTGTCACCGGAATTTGTTAAATGGCCACTATGGAGGTAGCATACGCTTATAAGGATTTGGTTTATATTTGTCCAGGTCCGCCTGCAGCAACCAAATCTTGTCCAGCATGCTGTGCCACATCAGAATAGTAACAGAGATATTCTATACTATTACTGACAAGTTCGGCTTCACATAGAGGTGTTATGTGCCAGGGTTATACACACCTCAGTATATTCCTTCAGAGGCAATGATACTAAAGTTCTCAGTAGCAATAATGACACCTGATATTTTCACTTGTAAAACAAAGAAGACATAGAGACTTGCCATATGGCAGACAGCAATGCAAATGAGTTACAACCTAAACTTCCTGCTTGCTAAATCAGCTCCACAGAAAACCGGCAGTGTGTGATAAGCAAACTTTCCCCAGGTTTCACAGTGTCTGCCGACATCAGGGCAGAGGGCCCAGCAAGTGCACGACATGGTGTTTCTGATTCCAGGCAGGTGCTACTGCTGCTGTAACACTAAACTAATCCTAGGCTGATCAGCAGTGGAAACAGTACAAACTGACCCCAGACAAACTGGAGCAACATGCTGTGCTCGACACCACTAATGTGAGACCCCGACAAAGATACTTTGATTTAATGCCTTCTCTTCCCCCCACTCTCCCTCCCCCGATTCTCCTTAGGAAAGGTCACCATGAGGACACCATTGCTTGCACAGATGAGACGATAAACCTCAGAGGTAGGCTACATAGAAGCCATAGTTAATACGGATATGTAGGCTATACAAAGGTGCTTGGACCGACCCACTGTTGCTAGCAACAATGCCATGAATTGGCTTATCGCTATCAACAAACAGGTAACGTGCTTATACTGTAGAAAGTGTGACAGTAAGCCTGTCAATATTAAAAAAGTTGTTTAGGCCAAAATACATAATTAAAACCAAAGTATAAGTCGATAACTAGCTTAGATTAGTAGAATTATTGCTAGCTATGGTCGGTCGGTGCGAGCCCTTTTGATTACATACCAGTTTACAGAGCCTAGGCTGTGTATTAACACCTGCTTTTTTCCAGCACACACGTACAGGTTGTGTATCATGAGTAGATTTTCACAGATTTTGACAAAGAGTAATTTTGACAACAAGTTTTCTCCAGAGTAGATGTCCCAAACTTTAATGTTCACGCAGCTATTATGAAATATGGTTGAAGGTTGAACGTTATGATCCTCGCCAGGATGATAGGCATTAGTGACTAAAAATTTCAGAAATAAGCCAAGTGTAGTTTGTTATCAAGGCATAACATCTTTATTGTTATACACATATCTTCATCTCCAAAGACTTTGCACAAATCAGTGGGGTAACATGAATCTTGAGATATCAAAATTCTCCCGCAGTTCCTCGTTACATCCGAAAAATACTCAAACAAGTCCATCTGCCTTTCACTTCCCCAAATGGTACATACAGTACAACCAATTAGAAATAAAGTACTTTTTTCCCACTGTCAAACATTATCATATGTGCATTACATTACCAATTACAAACAAGTTATAGTCATTGTCAAAATACAGGTGTGCAAATTGTTAGAAAAATACCAACTCATACCAGATTCTGGATTGTGCTCTGTAAAAATCCTTACAAATAGTATATAATAATCTATATATAAATGACTCCAACATGCAATGTTGCATTTCCAAAAATATCCCATAAACAGGCTGTTCTGTTAAACCCTCCGAAAACGCCAGTCTTCACCATGCTCCCGTGAAGACACTTAAAAAAAGAAAAAGAGGGTGTAGCAAATCATCAATTCAATGCATCACATTTGTAATTTAACAAATGTGTTTTTAATAATTGATTTCTTGGTCTGCTTTTATTGGCTTTTATTCCAGATTTAGAATACACTTTAGTAGTTTCCATGTTGTGGACAGTTTGCAAAACATCTAGGTGGCTGAAGCATTCGCCAAATGTAACGTGCTGCTCATTGTGTAACAGACAATATAGTCAATAACTTCAAAAGTGAACTGCAGCAAAGAAAACCTAGCCATATTTAAGCCCTTCTTTATGATGACCCATGTTCACAAGCACATCATTTTTACAATGAATAAATAATTAATCTTGGTAGTGATGACAATAAATGTCAATCATATAAATAAACCACTTTAAAAAAAATATATATTAAAGAACCTCATGCCATACCTGCGACAAAGACTATAAACAGCTACGATGACGCGAGTTAAAAAGCATGATTCAGGTGATGACAACAGTCAAAGTATCCCCCACACGACAAAGTTAAGACAAGGATGGCATCTCTTTCCCTCGCCCCCCCCCCCCTTCCTCATCTTTTTTTCTGAGGTAAACAGTAGTACTGTCGAAGACTTTTAAAGGCATCTTTTCTTCTCCCTGGTGCCACATTCCCCATGGCCTCGACCTGAATAAACTCAAAATTCCGCCGTCCACAAGACCGTCTTGATCCACTCCAAAAATGCACACGAGCCCTGCCAGGGTTTTCCAGAAGCAGCCGTGTGAACTGCGCTTTTTGCATTTTAACGTGTATAGTGAGACAGTGAAAACAAAAGAACAGAGTGCAGGAATTCACGCAAACAAGTTCTAGGCATGTACAGTGACATAATTTCTCCTTCTGAATTTAATAAATAGCATAAGACATCTGTTACTTCACTCTCACGGAGCTAGGTAGCTTTTAAAGTATGAAACCTCCTTACCGAACACAGTGCCGGCTGTTAATCGTCATCCTTTCTCAGAACCAGACATTCGAACTATGAGAGTCTGAGAAAATAAATAATTTTCTTCATAATGGTACAACCCACCCTTTTTGTTTTGGCAAAATATACTATAAGTTTTCCTGAAAAAATAAAACATATTGCTCTTTCAGTAGTGTCAAATTACAACTCAATGGCTAGCGATGAGTCAAATTTCAGAATAAAAGGGAGAACATATAGATTTACTTGAGCAGAGATCTTCAACTACAAGCATATGACTGCAGGCAAACCAACATTCAGAGAACGATGATGAACAAAGAAAGAAAAATGGCTACAATAAAACAAACAAAAACAAATTGTTAAAACTGTACCATGCATGGGGCGTGTTTTAGGGCATTGTATCCCGGGTTACAATGGACACAGAGCTCGAGAAAGCTGCGGTGATGATTGGGTAAACAGAGTAAGACTGGCGAGTGACCGTGCTAGCACTGACTGCTGGCAACGGTCGTTCCCAGTTTCCTGTTGCAGGAGTGGTGGTGAACCCCAGAAAAAACGCATGCTCCCGCTGCGACTAAACTCCCCACCACCAACCACCACCCTTCCTCCTCTCTGCACCGCCGGGCTCACATCTCCCATCAAAACGTCAGATGGCAAAATAGAAAGGCAGCTGTTTGCTCCCATCATCTAAAAGTGCATCTCCACACTCTTACAGCAAAGTTCGTCAAGCCCACCGCCACCTCTGCCAAGGCAGGGGGAGTGGGCCACGGAGACCAGTGCTTGGATCAGCACACGTGTGGGTTTCAATTACTTCTTTTTTTCAGACTTTGTATGTTTGGTTTTTCTTTTTTAAACTTTAAACTTTTTTTTATTTTTATCTTCTTTTCTTTTTTTTTTATACCTCAATAGACACAACATTTCATCTCGGCTTTCAGAGAAGCCAAAGGGCTGCTAATACACGGTGCTGGCCCTAAAGAAAGGCCCACAACAGGTTGGTGGTAGCGATGCCTTCCTCCTGATTCTCATCGGCGTTACGTTGATTCCTAGACACCCACGGCCGCCACCCGTATTCTCGCTGGCGCCATTTTCATTTTTTCCAGGCCGGAGATAAGATTATTCCGGTTGCCATGGTTTCACTGCAACGTGAAAAGAAAAAGAAGTTTGTTTGGTCTTAGTTGGCTGCTCATCAACTTTTTAGACACACGTTTCGCCACATATAGGACACAGGGCACATGAGTGGATCCATCTTTGGAAATACATGAATTCATCTGGCACTTATTCACTGTTGTCAGTGAGTTAAAGGTGTCGAGAGGAAAACAAACAAACTTACCTGAGAAACAGCATCATCATGTCAGAAAATGGACAAATATAATTGCAAGGCCAATATTCAGCAGCATCACCATAGCAACAAGGATTGCATTAGGACCCTGCAAAAAAAATGACATTATGATAAAGATCAGATATAGCATAATAATTAACAACAATCAACAATCAAATCATGTGTGCTGTCTATTCTTCTCAAAACAATGTTTAAAGTAACTATTTGAGGAAATAGAGGAAGTATTAAAGGAATAGTTTAACATTTTGTGGAAACATGCCAAAGTTAAATGAAAGAATTGAATTGAAAATTTAATGGTAAATGTGCCTATGACAATTACTGTTAGCTTAGCTTGGTCCATGCCAAGAAATTGTCCAGAACATGAACCCCGTAAAATGCAGATTGTTATTTTTATGTTACATCAAATGTATGCAAGCTGTTTCCGGTCTTTATGCTAAGCTAAGCTAACCAAACATCTTACATACATACTGTAAAGCGACATACGGGTGGTATAAATCTTCTCACCCAAGTCTTGGCAAGAAAACAAATACGCCTCATTGTGAAACCATTCCATCAAAAACACTCACTGTTTCTTCCATGCCTTCTGCAATCTCCATACTGGCTTTCTTTGTCTCTGAGAGGCTCTTTGGCTTTAGGGAATCCTGCTTCCTGAGTAGGGAGGCTGGCTTAGGGGGAGTGGGAGTACCATAGGACCTAGGGGGTGGTGGGGGCATGCGTGCCAGGTCCAGGGCACTAGGCTCTTCCTCAGCTTCCTCCTCAGGCTCCGGGGGCAGAGGGGCCTTTGAAGGGGGCTTGACATAGTAACTGTGGTACTCGGTGTGGAGCTCGCCATTGACTGGAACTGCAGGAGGCTGAGGAGTCTGAGGGGGCTGCGGAGTAGGTGTGGGGGTAGACTGATGGATCTTAGTGGGTTTAGGCGGAGCCTCGGCGTGCACATGAGAACTTTTGGGGCCATCACTGACGGATGGCTTCTCTTCTTTACTGAGCTTTCTACTAGACCGCTCATCCTTGCTAGTCTTGTGACTTGACTTTTCTTCTTTGCTTGTCTTGCGGGACGGTTTTTCCTCTTTGCTGGTCTTGCGGCTGGTGCTGTTGGCTAGCTGACCCTTCTTTTTGCTGGAGTGGGGCGAGGGGGGAGGCGAGGCTTTAGGACTGGTGGCGGCCGAGTGGGGAGGGGTGGTACCTTTGCGGTAGAAGTGGGGAGAACCTTTTGGGGAGTTCTCCTTCTTTTCTACAGGGACCTCTTTAATCTCCACAGGCTCCTTCACCGGTTGTTTTACGTAGTCGGGTCCTGCAGAGGTGAGAGAGATGATGCTTAATTAACAATTTTCACATGTGCCTTTACCTGTACAACTGCATCACCTCGGTTTGTGCCTCTAATGTATTATCACTACATAATAGAGAGCAAAGACATATCATTATGTTTCATTGGTTAGGTTTTGGTAGCAACTTGAGTCTGTAAAGTAAATATTAATCCAACACCAGCAGCAGACAGTTATTTTACCTTAGCCCCAAGACTAAACATGTAATAAAATCAGCCTACAGAACCTCATAAACCCACAAGTTTTGTTTGAGAAAATCAATGTAAAAGTTAAACCTTTTAGAAAAAAGCTCTGTGACTTGACTATTAGTGATATAGTAGGCCTATATACGTGTGAGGCACAACGTGGGGCTAACATGCCTAATGCATACTGTATACTGTCTGATAGTAAAATATACAGGCAAGATTGAATCAGATATTGTTCAATGATGACACAGGAGATCCAACCAAGCCCTGGATCAACACCCAATGCTATTCTGACATATCTGATCCAGCTGCTTTCCAAGAAGCCAGATTAGGAAGAAAATAAATTAGCTATCCATCCTGCCTGGCTGGAGCAAAGCCTGCCCCCAAGCTCTATTTAAACCAGAGCTGGTCCCTAAGCATAGTTGAATTTTCAAATCAAATATTCATGAATCAACATTATATATGCAATGATTCTGCAAAGACCGAGTAGAGGGAGGGGGAAATAGACTGATTAATGCAGGGTCACAAGCACGATTTCACAAAGGGAGCCTCCTCTGCAGGCTCATCTTTATCATCAGCCATTCTCTTTTATCATCAGTATCTTGTTTTTCCTGGAAAGGCCCTTGTCACATCAATTCCCAGCACCCAGCCAACACAGCTACAGATAAAGAGTCGACCCTTAGGGTGCAATAATGCCTCTCTTACACGGTTTGCTTGAAACAGTTTAGTGAAAAAAGATTCACAATGATACGACTGCATTTAGAATAAACGTGCGCTCCTCTTTTATTTTGTATCTTTTGAATTTTCAATATGGACACCACACTACGTCCTCTAAATGCGTAGACAAAACAGCCCAAATCTGAATGTAAATGACTTTTGTGAGAAAAATGACACTTTAACCGTCCCTTTGTTCTGCTCTGAATTAATATCGGGCTCTTTCTTTACCTGTTTTTTTTCTTTCACTTTGCCTAGATTGGACGGTGTCAGATTGACTAACACAAGGGACAATGCTGCTTTGTTTAAAATACATCAGAGGGCATGAGCAGTGGAGGATCCTCTGCAGCCCATATAGCACATTTGAAAAAAGATGGAAAGAAATATAGAAAACACACAGGCAATTGACTTTACACATTTAGAAGGAACGATTTTGAAGACAGATTACTGATGTTCAACTCTAAAAAAATTTGCTTGATTTTCACTCCCATTCACCGCCACCAGACAGGCTTAATCATTATTATGTCTTCATGTGTTGGTGCCTTCAGTATTGACTGGGTCACTTGGTACTAGTAACTAGTAACTAGTTAATCTTAAAGATCAATACAAAAAGGATTTAGGAGAGGTTTCATATATGCACGCCACCTATGCACCGTAATTCAGGGGGAAATCATTTATATTGATTTAGATGACACTTATCACCTGTGGGAACAGTTGAGCAGAACTCAAAGCCAGAAGATAACAAGCGCATCCCTTATCAGCGTAAACAGCCTTTAGTCTTTTGGGCCTCGGTACGCTTAAGCCCAAAGTATTATTCGGCCGCGTGGCATTCCACGTTTGTTTCATAACAGTCACAACCAATAAGACCTACTACAAAGAGACTGGGGTGGGGGGACGGGGTGGGGGGGCATTTTAACATCTGCAGGGGCTTAATATATCTGCCGGGATTAATTTCACACCATAACTCAATAAGAGTTAGTACTTGCTGGGCGGGCCAGGACAATTTCACTCTGTTTGGGGACAGATTCCTGCACAGGGTTCCAGGCATTTTCTGAATGGTTTTGCAGCCCTGAAATGACGGACAGCCTCACGCTCGCATAGAGGCTGCAACACCGGCAGTCACTAAAAACGACTTCCACTCCACTCCTAAGGCTATGCGTAGTTAGAAACACGCTGAAAATAATAAACACAAAAAAGCTTTGCAATTTTTAGGGAGACTTGACTTTGTTAATTCAATCTCACTACTTGTGCTTGTTTTGTGGATATTTTAGCGTGTAGATGTTGTTGTGACGAGCAAGTGAAGATTTATTGGGCACACTCACTCAACCAAGGAATTTTGCCAGGTCAGCTGCATGTACTGAGACTCAATTACCCAAATGGCCGAGGTGTTTCTTTCAACTGAACATTGATCAACTAGAGTCTGCAGCCCTCCTCCAAAGAGGACCCTTTAAAATAGGCCATGGTATTAGTCATGAGCAAAACTACTCAGCACAAATAAGCACAAATGAAGATAATGGATGATTAAACTTCTTTTGGAGAATCTTTCGTTCAAATGTAAGATATGTGCAAATCGAGATTTTTTTAATTTCTTTCAAGAAAAGCTCAACTTGGATGTGTATCATTCTCTCTTCGAGGAAATTAGACTACAAGCTTTTGTTTAAGCCGCGGTTGCCAGTTCTGTTCATGTTAATCCGCAGCACATTTTCTGCTCCAGTGCTCTCTCAGCAAAACACACACGCTGATACACCACACACACACACAACTGCAACGGATCGACTGTTTAAGACCCATCCTAACCCCTACTGACCTTAATATGAGACGCACAGCGGTGGCACGAGGCAAGATCCAGTATGTGTGTTCATGCATGGTTGTACATCTGTTGCCAACTGGCCAGTGTGGATTGTGGATACTGGATTCAACGGAAGATCCATAAGTGGACATTAGTTTATAATCTCGAGGTTATTGTTGTCATATGCAGGATGACAAGTCCTGGTAGCTGCCTTGCCTTTACACCCTTGTCAAATGCACTAAACAGTCAACTGGGACAGAAATATACATTTCAAATTGTTTGCTGCTAACATGATTCATTGTGTCTATATGTCAAATACAATAACATGTCCTCAAAATGGTCGCATTTGCATTTTCTTGTATTTTGCAATTTGTTAATGGTGGCATTTGATAACATTTTATTTTCCACACATTCTAGATATATATATAAAAATGTTTAAGTATAAGTCTATTCTGTTTTTGTTTTTACCTCGACATGTTCTCTATGACAAATGCATTAACGACTCATGACTCAGTTTGTAGCGTTTTCTCTTTCTTCCTCCTACTCACAGTGGCAGATGGGCAAGAGGAGCTGTCATTGTTTGGCCAGATTACTTCCGCTACTGTCACACACACACACACACACACGCACGCTTACATTTGCACAAGCACATGCAAATATAAGTATACCACATTGTCTGTGGCTACTCGTTGCGTGTAATCAGGGTCTTCCTGTGCTTTGTTAGTAAGTGCCAGCACACAAAGCAGAACATGGAAGGCCACGTGTTGAACATGGCATTTGATTGATGTATGGCAGAGCCATATTTGGACTAGAAACAGGTCAGGATACATCTGCATATTTGGGAAAGGGCACCATTTATCAAACATTTTTCTTGGAAGTTTGCCTCAAACCTCTTTCATAAAGGGCTGACACCGTAATGTATAATCAAATGAGTGCAATGACCCATCTGCTTAACATTACCTAAGGATTAGATAACATGTCCACAAATCTTACAAATAAAAAAACAGCTTTTGAAATTTATTTGGAAAAGAATCATGGATTATGGTTTATCTTAAAACAAATTTATATGTTGTATCCTTGAAAGACACAAGAAGTTTTGGCATAACTTTAAACTTCAGCCGAACTACTGTCTTGTCTCCACGAAAACCTGCTGCCACGAATATAAAGCAGCACCTGCTCATGTCCGCTTGTTCAGCCCTGACAGGTCCAGGCTTTTATAGTTCCACCTGGTCCAAGTGTACTTTGACTGGGTCAAACAGGGCGGAGTGGGATCCCAGCTCGGCCCCCCCAACCCCAACCTGTCCTCAGCCAAAGTGACGGGCTGAAGGAAGGGACAGCTGCACTGCGTCAGCCCTTGAGAGGGGTGTGTGTGTGTGGGACTGAGCTCCTCTCAGTGCATAAGGATTTCAGCTATGTCTCCATCAGACCCCGGCAAGCGCCAAAGATAGCCCAATTAACGTCACAACGTGGGCCATGCCCAGCTAACGCGCACTGCTCCCCCTCCAGGGTGCTGTATGTGAACCAATCATAAAGGTCAGGGTCCTGTTCCCTGTGACCCTATCTTCCCTTTTGAAGTACACACTCCCAATCTGAGTGATAATCTGCTATGAGTCTGAAATGTCAATTACAAACAACAAGGGGCTTTGGACCCTTGGTTGTTACCCTAGAGGAGTTATTAGAAGTTGGTCGGGGCGGGGGGGTAAATGAGAATATTTCTGCTATAGAGGAAGACATTGAGGAAGTAAGTTCGGGAAAGTCAAAGTTAAAGTTCTTTCTTGTGTCACATGCAGAGATTGAGCGACTGAAACATCAGGATAGACAAGTTTATTGTCACCCACTTGCTATATTAAGTACACAGTGCAATTCTTCTTTGATCTTCACAACATGGTTGACTCTTTGTCCAGTAAGCTGTAAATAGGGGAAACTGTTTATACTCACACATGATCTAGACAAAACCGTGAAGCAGCAACAAAACAAAATTAGGCCGCTCTGGATTCCCGTAACTGCTATTAGACAAGAACAAGTCTTCTTTTCAAACAAATGAAATCGACATATGGTTAAAAAGAGATGTCGGGCCATTTTGCAGGTGCCTGTCTGGCGTTGGCCTGGGCTTGACATAACCACATACGTAACTGTGGGGCTCAGATGTCACCTTGCGCTGCACATTATCATCATGACATCGGCCACTTTCTCTCTTTCAAGCTGATCTGACTTTTAAGGCAAGGACACTCTCCCCACGGAGTTGTGAACCTGGAGATCAACCGGCCTGCCAAGCATGACCGCCGTTTTCCACAACACAAACACGCCGCGGGATGTCTCTGGCCCGGGCCTTGCCATTTCTGTGGCTTAGCAGAGGGACATGCTTGAATGGGTCCCATTGTCGATCTATTTGTCACCCACTATTTTGTGGTGCCTTTTGGCAAGGGCCCAAGGTCGGCTAGCTCATAGGCCTATAAATATTGCCCACAGTGGAGGAGGCGAGTATAGATCTTACACTATAAATAAACAAAAAAAGTATATATGGTTTGACCTAGCCCTTCTGGATATGCTAGATTTTTCTAGAAAATTCACAACAACTTTTGCATATGCATCTATATTATAGCTAAAGAACAATTTGAAATGAATAACAGGCTTATCAGGTCAGTATATGGATGCTTGTCTGAGGTAATGCTTCTATAGAAACTAAGTTTTGATTGGACGACTGCATCACAAGGTCTTTGACAGAAAAGGATACCTCTACCCCTCACTATTTATGCAGTTTTATA
Organism: Hyperoplus immaculatus; assembly: GCA_949357725.1. NCBI lineage: Eukaryota > Metazoa > Chordata > Actinopteri > Uranoscopiformes > Ammodytidae > Hyperoplus > Hyperoplus immaculatus. The sequence continues at coordinate 11,138,420 of OX442369.1, forward strand.
TTGCCTTGTTAAACTCAGCTTACCTTGTAAATGAACTAAACAGAGTTGAGTCGCAACCCTACGCTGTGAGCTGCTGTGTACTATGGCAGTGTGCCTTCTAAACGCCCAGGCAAGAGGAAAGATGAGAACCGATTGGTATTAGAAGGAATTTGTTTCCTTGACCGCCACTCACATACTGTAGCTCTAAGACACTCCCCAGGCTCCACTAAAGCACATCTTTGATATGAAGGAACACTACTGAAATAACAGAACATAAATGCGCTTTTTTACACTCTTTGGCAGATTTTATGGCTGCAAATTTGAGCAAGTCTTTCCGAGCAGTTACAATAGGCCCTTTGAGAGCAAAGACGGGGCTTCCTTCCAGAATACAGTAACCTGCTTTAAGCTGTCTCTGCTGTTGTCTAAGCACATACACAGTCTTCCATTGTTATGTTAGAAGTCATCCTCAATACCTCTAGTCTTCGATTACAGTCCTGAAATCCAAAACCATACGCTTTTATGCATCCAGAACAAAATAATTTCTGACTCAGACACAAGGTGTGTGAACAATTCTAAAACTGAATTATTCATACAAAGTAGCCAACCTCCTACTATTTACCCAACGTCTAAATGATATAAACATAGCTTGCAAGGACAGATCGGTTGTTTCAGGATTTTGTAGCTAAAAAAAGGTATAGTGGTGGTGGTGGTTGGGGATTTAAGAATAGCATGGCTAGGTAAATGTCCCACTGTAGGTGGGGGAAACCCCTCCAGGCCTGTTTGGCAGTCAAGGACTGCAACTTCATCTGCACGTTAGTCAGGCCATGTCTCAAATGTATGTAAGCCTTAAAACCTTGCTTGCATGTTTAGCTACCAAAAGGTTCATGCAAACGTAGCCACTTAAGGCGGGACACTGCAAGTGAAAACAGATTTTGGATACAGCCCTTTTTAATCTTATAAATCTAAATATACTTACAGATAATGGCTTTAAAAGATTTTTGTATAGGAGAAATACAAAGACGCAAACAGACAAGGTTTTGTAAAATAAACACCTAATGTGCATTTTGGACCGTTTATTTATACTAGTATAAAATAAGACATATTACGGAAGCTTAACAGCCCAAAATCTCAAAATTGATCGATGATTGAAAAAAAAGCAACGTTGTCTTGTCCAAGTCCACGTATTGCATTTCATCACGTGCAATAAACACATCTAAACTAAATGACCCCCACAGTGCACCTGCAGTCAAACGGTTTCTTAATCAGACTGTGGGAAAGTATCTAGAGACACAAGGGACATCCCTGCTAAGTCTCCGTGAGGCCCACACTTTGCCACTAGGAACATGCTTTAGAATATCAGACGTGTGTTTGCACATGAACGTTTGTTGTTAAAGGTTACCTGGTTGGTAGAAGTTGGGGGAGAGCTCCCTAGCAACAGCCCTGGCGATTTCAGAGTCATGCACGGCCGAGATGGCAGCCTGCTCAGCAGCCTCACTTTTTGTCCTTGCATGGGCCGTTCTGAAGAAAAAAGAAAAAAAAAACAGAGACAATAGTAGAGATAAGTCAGAGGCAAATGCATAAAACAACTAAAAACCATGGCTGAAGGATATGTGGTGGATAAATATATAGAAATATACACAAACACATATTCTATTTATTTCAACATAATAACTCATGGGTCTATGTCTTTCATCATAATGATTGACAGGACAGCTTCCCTCTCTTTCTCTCTTTTCCCCCTCACTAACCCTCCATCCCTCCCTCTCCCTCCTCCTCATCTTTGAGATCCTTCGCTCAGTCTGTCATAACACAACCCATGGTGCGTCTATCTCAAATCTTAATTTTTTTCCCAAAATGGAGCGCAGCCATATCCAAGCAAGACCTTAATCCAGTCTGGAGCCCTGCACTAAATGATTACACATAAACACATATATGATCCTCGTATCAAATCGTATCGTATCGAAACGTTTCGTATCGAGTCGTATCATATGTAAACAACAGGTGCTGTAGTGAAGGCCCATCAGCTGCAGAAAAAAAATACTTTTAAACAACTTAGAAAGTATAAAGTCAATTATTCGATTAATAAATAAAAAGATACAACCAGAAATTTCACAAAATTTCAAAGCTTTTTTAAAGGCCTGTGGGAACCCTAAAGTAATCACTTCAGAAGGTGACATACAAAGAAAGAAAATAAAAATTTGACACTATGAAAACAAGGACTCAAAAGTATTAGAAGAAAAACCTTGTATCACCAATAACCATCCCATCCTGATGCTCGCCAAACCAAAGGCAGAAGAGCAATACATTTTGGGATCAATGTGAGTTTAGCATTAGCAGTGAGCGGTATAATGAGAGCGTACCAGGGTAAGACAGACCGAGGCCGGGAGGGGACCTGACCTGCTGAACAAATCTCTTGGAAACTCCCCTGAAAAGATACTGCACACGTTAACATGCTTGTGAAGATGCAAGAGAGAACCATAAGTATAGTATTATGCAACAGTGCGAGTAAAACCAGTGGATCACATTCTTACTGTGGTGACTTACTGTGAGTGGAACCCCTTATACAATGCATGACATTGCAACGTGCAAATGCAACTATCCAGATGGGCTGTCCACTGTAAGTATTGACAGCTGTGCCTTGCCAAACTCCTACTCATCCATCTCCCTCAATCAATGCTTCTGCTTTTTTTTACGATCCTTCTTCATTAGTCTATTGACACTGCATCCCTTCATCCCACCATCCTAACTCTTTTCCTCCCTCCCTCTTGTCTTTCTATGTTCGAGTTGACCCCAATGGACAGATGTCTCCATTCCAGACCAACTTCTCTGTCCTTGGACTCTGGCCTGTCCTGTTTTTTTTGATGGGTAGGAGAACAGTGCCGATATTAAAATGCATGAGGAGCCATATGCTGGCGGGAGAGACGGGTCATTTCCTCTCCATAAATAAGTGCCCGCATCACCCACGGACAGAGGACAACGCTCAGGCTGTTAACAGGCGACACGGCCTCTGAAAACCACTGACCAGCTGCAGATATTAATTCTTTTTTAAGACATTTCAAACAGTCACACACAGTAGTCTGGTCCATATACCGTAACACAACATGCTTTGCTTTTTGTCATGAATTACAAAAATGTAGGAATTTGTGTCAATTCATAGTCTTACTTAAAGTGGCTACTGCGAAGAACTTTCAGCTTATGATGATTCTATTGGTCTCTTTGGACTAAAGCGGTAGTATTTTTAACGACACCAGCGCCTGCCGTCCTTAAGACCTTTGCGAGCTTGTGATGGCGGCGCGTGCATTTATTTAGGAAGCGACTAATAATGGTCATATGACGATGGTAAAGCAAAGTAAATTTTGATTTAGTAACGTTCAGGAAACAAAGGATGTTCTGGTCTGCTTGCCGTTAACCTTTTTGTCTAAGTTTCCGGGCGATCTAATCTAATATCATTGTATTAAAGCAAAGGCATTAATAAAAAGGATATAAAAATAGATTTTCTTTCTCTGATGGTCTGGTTTGCTGTTCCACGTCATTTATGATCATCAGAGGAAAAATAAGACTTGTTCATAACATTTCAACGTTCCTTGTAGGAGGTTTAAGATCACTTCACTGTTGAAAAATGAGATGAAAGAATTTCCAGTTGCATCACACCACTGACGTGTATACTGTAGAAACCCACTTGCCACACATGCTGCCACAAGGACATATATGCATCTATTTCTGAAACGTGTGAAATGTGTAGCCAAGCGAAAGGAGGTATGGATGTGACATAAACGTATGCAAGCACGCCCACGACACATCCTATGGATCTTAACAGTTCCCTTTAGGTGGAGTGGGCATAAAGTCACGGGCAGACACAGGACGCAATGCAGACTGCTCACAGACAGGATGTCTGGTCGCGGGAGGTGACAGGCAGAGAATGATGGGAGTGTGACAGAGAGCTCGGACATGAGGAGAGCAAAAGCAAAGGCGAGAAAACATGGGCATGTGGAGAACAGAGATGTAAGGGTTGGTTGGTTTTCTTCCCTGGCATAGGGTAAATCTTAGACATTTTTTAATTAAACTAGCGACCCTCACAGACGCATTCCACCATGCACTGACTGTTAAACTCGCAATCATCTATTTCTTGTCCACTTGGGGGTGGGGCGGGGGGGCATCACAAGAATCTGTAAACACAACATTGACATATTATCTCCTTAACAACTTGATATTGGGAGCAAAGATAGAGATCAACATTCCTTTGGAGTAATGTTTGTGTACACACACCAAAATCGACTCTTCATTTAGCTCAACAGGCAAATATCTGACTCTCTAGCTGCTGAATGCTCCATTTTGTTCAAAACTATTGGCTAACTTTTTCTGCCACTCAGGACTGCCAGTGAGTGGCTTGCTGTGCCTACGTACAAAGAGTTTAAGTCAAATTATGTTAGGCATTTCCTTGTCAATCACAGATTCAATGCAAAAATATGTGCGTAAACAACAATAAATAACAGTGATTCTTGAGAACCGGGACAAAAGGCCGTCTTCCATATGTTACTGCTGTTATGTTTAAAACTAAAAATATAAAAAATTGTAGATGTTTTAGGGATTAAGAATAGAGTGTCTGGAGCAGAATTATCCCCTTCAATTTAATTGTATCATTATTATTTCAAATATATGACACTTGTTATCTTCTCACAACGTCCAAAACAGTGTGTCCTCAGAGAAGGTTTCAATCTTTCATACAGTATGCAATAAAACCTAATAAAAATGTACTTTAATGATTAAAAAGAGCTTTTTTCATCAAAAGCAACACTAAATAATCTCTCATATCAATAAAAACAGTTTTTCTACAACAGATTCATGTTTTATAAGGATTGTAAGTGGTGGGACAACTTCACTGTAAGTCAACACTAGAATATTTTACATTCCGAATCTTGAAAGTCCTGTGTCACAACCATGATATGTCAACACCGACTTACAATTACTGAAGAAGTTATTTGAAATGTTTTGATAATTTTATTTTCCTGAAGTAGTTCATTCATACTAGCACCTAACATCAACATAAAAACCAAATGGCTACTAGGAAAACTCCATTTGTTATGTTTAATAAACGTTAAATATGTCAACACTGTCAGACATGAAATTTGACGGAGTTGACATCTGACGGTAGCCGCAGCAAATTTTATTTGCCAGCGCCTAGTGGCAGGTCTGGGAATGCCAGGCTAATCTGACGGTGGTGATAGGCCAATGATGGTAAAAAAAACAAAAGCTAGGAGGTTGTGTCAAAGCTTAGCTCAGTAGCTTAGTATATGTTGGATACATACATGTAATTTAATTTGCCAAAACATAGGGTTTGTATTTTTTCAACATTGCACCTGTTTTGTCCCACTTCTCAAGAATCACTGATATATGCTAGAGAAAGAAATAACAATATGCAAGCTAACAAATGCCCTTGTAAAAAGGTTTTATTCGTCAGACTGTCTGCAGCTTCCCTACTTGGGGCCGATCTGCCACTGAATATAAAGCAACACCTGTTCATTTTCTAGTTTTGGGCTCTGCAGGTACTCCTGTCTGGTTGAGTGCTTGGGAAGGGTCCAAGCAAATCAATGGTATTTGAATCCATGAATACACCTGCTGGAATCAATGCAAATATCACACACACACACACACACACACACACACACACACACACACACACACACACACACACACACACACACACACACACTGTCACACAAACCCGTTTGTAGAAATTTGGACAAGGTGTAGAAAGGAACAAAGGACTTTGAAGCGATTTTTCTTGGACTGAAGCTCTGTTTGAAAGCTGATATTGGATATAACTAAGGCCCGGTGAGATCCTTGGTGTGTTCTTCATTACTTCTGACAAAACGGATTGTGTGAAAAGTGTAGAGATAGTTTGGCAAGTCTGTGCGGCCGATTCTCTTTCTCTCGGGGGAATGTGTTTGAGTGTAGAGGACGCAGGTGAGAAAAACAAGGAAAGAAAAGTGTTGAGGAAAATGCACATTGAGTAAATGGCATCGCAATCGAAAGGATACAAAACAAAACTGGAGAGAGAGGGACTGAGAATGAGACAGAAACGCCCCAGCAATGACTCCTGGGTATTTTATAACCTCTGAGGTATGCATCTCGGCCCCTCTAATTTTACTGTAGGGTTCAATTTCAAACCCAGGCTCCCATGTGGCAGGGTGCATCCTCATTTAAAGTTTTTCATACCACTGCTCTCCTGAAGAATAAACTATTTCTGTATCAATATAATGTGTGTGTGTGTGTGTGTGTGTGTGTGTGTGTGTGTGTGTGTGTGTGTGTGTGTGTGTGTGTGTGTGTGCGTGTGTTGTATGTGCACATTCCCCTGAGTGAATCTTCAGTCCATCACTCCCCAGGCTATGGCCTATTTGAGGAATCACCCTCACATATGCTGACACAGTTCTGAGCCCCCTTCGTCTCTTGGTCCTTTCCGTCCCCCACTCATCTTTCTTCTCTCCATCGCAGTGACCTATTGACTGGAATGCTGACTGGTATAGTATAAAATAAGACGCAAGATGAGTCTTGACCTTGTGCGCGGTAAACATCAGCACCCAGCCATCTCCCTTTGAACCTCATCACTCTCTTTCATCGCCCACTGCAGAGTGAAAAACTAATGGTATACTCTACAGCAAGGCTCGCATTTCAGGACCGTACTCCAATTTGGGCAGAAGGGGGGGCGAAAATGAATGCTCATGAAAGGATATTATGCATCAACAGCAATTACAGTCCTGTATCTGGCCCCTGCCCTGAGGGTGCCCAGGTCCAAAGGAGCAGCACAAAAACATCACAGAAAGTCTGCACAAATTAGCACTTAGCTTGCCCCGCGCTTATCTTTTATATCCGCGCAGGCCTGCTATTGAACTCCCGACTGGTGCTAATTCAGGATTACTCAAGCATGACTAACACCATTAGCCGTTAGCTAAAACCGACTCCAAAATTATGCAGGAATTATTCCCCGGTATTAGGTCTGGGCTCGCATTACCAGGGGCTGCAGTGGGTGTATGTGTGTGTGTGTGTGGGGGGGGGGGGCTATGGTAACAGCTTTAAATGAGAGACGGAGTGGCTGTTATTATAAGATAAGCTAACTTCATCCTGAAGAGAGGCCCATAGTGCAATCTAATGAGAATATTTGGGCATGCACTGTTCTTGAAACATATTAGATCTTTGGACATCTTGCTGGGTTTGGCAGGATGTCGGCTCTTGGCTCATTCACCAACTTTCTCATGACATAGCATGTAAACACAAATGCATAGAACACTACATGCAGCAGCAAAGGACAAAAACATGATAGGCACAGGCACAGGCACTTGAATCAATGGAACGTAGCAGGACAATATCAGAAACACTTGATGAAAGCAGAAGCAGGGTAGTGGGACAAAGGGCAAGGGGGGGGGGGCACTCAAGTTATGCATAGACTTGACAGATACATTGTAGCAGAAAAGGATACAAGAGAAAGGACACATCACAGAGGAAAACAATCATCATCTACTAAATGCATAGCACTGTTTGATATACAGTATCTCACAAAAGTGAGTACACCCCTAACATTTCTTCAAATATTTCATTATATCTTTCCATGCGACAACACTGAATAAATGACACTTTGATACAATGTCAAGTAGTCAGTGTACAGCTTGTATAACAGTGTAAATTTACTGTCCCCTCAAAATAACTCGACACACAGCCATTAATGTCTAAACTGCTGGCAACAAAAGTGAGTACACCCCTAAGAAAAAATGTCCAAATTGGGCCCAAAGTGTCAATATTTTGTTTTGCCATCATTATTTTCTAGCACTGCCTTAACCCTCTTGGGCATGGAGTTCACTAGAGCTTCACAGGTTGCAACTGGAACCCTCTTCTACCCATTCATGACGACATCAAGGAGCTGGTGGATATTAGAGTCCTTGCGCTCCTCCATCTCCCGTTTTAGGATGCCCCAAATATGCTCAATAGGGTTTAAGACTGGAGACATGCTTGGCCAGTCCATAACCTTTACCCTCAGCTTCTTTAACAAGCCAGTGGTCGTTCGGAGGGGTGTTTGGGGTCGTTATCATGTTGCAGTACTGCCCTGCGGCCCAGTATATGAAGGGAGGGGATCATGCTCTGCTTCAGTATGTCACAGTACATGTTAGAATTCAATGAACTGTAGATCCCCAGTGCTGGCAGCACTCATGCAGCCCCAGACCATGACACTCCAACCACCATGCTTGACTCTAGGCAAGACACACTTGTCTTTGTACTCCTCACCTGGTTGCCGCTCCACACTCTTAACACCATCTGAACCAAATAAATGTATTTTGGTCTCATCAGACCACAGGACATGGTTGCAGTAATCCATGTCCGTAGTCTGTTTGTCTTCAGCAAACTGTTTGTGGGGTTTCTTGTGCATCATCTTTAGAATAGGCTTCCTTCTGGGATGACAGCCATGCAGACCAGTATGATGCAGAGTGTGGCGTATGGTCTGAGCACTGACAGGTTGACCCCCCACCCCTTCAAGCCCTTCAGCAATGCTGGCAGCACTCATACGTCTATTTTCCAAAGCCAACCTCTGTGTACGACGCTGACCATGTGCACTCAACCTTCGTAAACTGGGCCGCAGGGTGGTATTGCAACATGATAACGACCCCAAACACACCTCCAAGACGACCAGTGGCATGCTAAAAAAGCTGAGGGTAAAGGTTATGGACTGGCCAAGCATGTCTCCAGACCTAAACCCTATTGAGCATCTTTGGGGCATCCTCAAATGGAAGGTGGAGGAACGCAAGGTCTTTAATATCCACCAGCTCTGTGATGCTGTCATAAATGGGTGGAAGAGGGTTCCAGTTGCAACCTGTGAAGCTCTAGTGAACTACATGCCCAAGAGGGTTAAGGCAGTGCTGGAAAATAATGGTGGCCACACAAAATATTTACACTTTGGGCCCAATTTGTAAATTTTTTCTAAGGGGTGTACTCACTTTTGTTGCCAGCAGTTTAGACATTAATGGCTGTGTGTCGAGTTATTTTGAGGGGACAGTAAATTTACACTGTTATACAAGCTGTACACTGACTACTTTACATTGTATTAAAGTGTCATTTATTCAGTGTTGTCCCATGGAAAGATATAAAGAAAAATGTGAAGAAATGTGAGGGGTGTACTCACTTTTGTGAGATACTGTAACTTAAAAATATAGGGAGCATACGGAGAACACACCTGACCTGTTCACTTCCTTGCTTGGAGTCAAATAAGAAGCCACTCCCATGGCTGTGCGCTAAATATGAAGCTACAGCCAGCAAGTGTTTAGCTTAGTTTAGCATAAATACTGGGAGAAGACACAAACAGCAAGCTTGCTTCTTTCTGAGTGTTTAAAAAAAGTCCAGCACCTCTAAAGCCTACTACTTTACAATGTATATCTTATTAGTTTCATCTGTAAAACAAAAAGAAAAAGAAAAATTAGTTATGTATGTTAGAGTGCTATCAGTTTAATTTAATTGTTTATAGCGAATAATATTTCCCAAAACTATTATTTTATAACTGACCGACTTGGAGTAGTTTATGATCTCCATGTCCGCAAAATCAAGACAGAGAAACCATTTTTACATAATGCACTTATCGTGTTTACTCATAATACAAAAGGCTGAACTGGCCTAGACAGATTGAAAACAGCCTCCAATGCAGACTTTATTTCTGGGAAGAAGAATGAGTGGAATCAGTTTTTTTGATTAAACAGGGGGTGGGGGGAGAAATCCCCAAACTCTGCTGCTGAGATTTCTGGCAGTGGATTACAAACAGCCCTAATCTCCCACTGGTGATCTCTACCAAGAATCTCTGCGCTGAACCCTTCCCTGAGACTTCATCTGACATTCATCCAAAAGAGAAAAAAAAACATGGCTTTGGCAGGTATGTGCTCGTGCATCAGGATGTTGGCGGGTGGATATGTATAGGTGCTGCTCAGACTTTAATGTGAATATGCAGAATTACTGTATTATTGAGTGCCTGTGTTCGTGTGGAACATGTTAAGTGTTATTTTATGTTTAAAGGGCTGACACACACTTTTACTGAGTGTTGATATTGGTCTGTTGCGAGATTGCTTTGGTTTTTCTTGAAGGGCAATTGATTCAGATCTTAGCTCTGTGCTTTTAGAGTCAAAGCTGCTAGTGAAACATGGCCACAGCTGATACAAAGGGGGGAGGCAGCGGTGGCTAAAGCATACACAGCAGAAAAACTAGGATATAGCTGTGAGATTTCTCCGAGCTTGGATTTGTTTATTACTGTTGCCCTAATTTTCTTTTGTTCTAAAAAATGTATCACTGAAAATAATACTGGTGAAGTGATATGGACTTTTTGAATTAGCCTCCAAATCAAACTTTAAAGAGGAAGCAATGAAGGAAGGGAGGTTGCATGTTAGAAAGGACTTACATTAAGTCAACTAAATTCAAAGGATCGGAACAACAGTGTTTGTGTTGCTGTGAGGCAGCATCTGTCTGTTTCCCCACTCACAAGCTGCTGTTACCAGAGGAGTCGACAATTGTCAAGAGTTGACAATTTAAGCATCTTAACCTGAGTCCGGAGTTCAAACACACACACACACACACACACACACACACACACACACACACACACACACACACACACACACACACACACACACACACACACGCGTGCAGGGCCCCGCCAATGCAAATTGAGACATGTTGTCACAGGAGGACTATGCAAATGTTACACACCTACCACATATACACATGCACAACACAAGGACATGCAAAACGAACAGCCTAATCCAAAAGACTGCATCAACTCGCTCTCTCTCTGTTTCTCTCTCTCACTCTCTCTCTCTCTCACACACACACACACATACAAACGCACACACACATACACACACACACACACACACACACACACACACACAAACACACGTACGTATGCATGAAAAGTCTGAAAAGGACCATTAGTGAGACGTGCCATAATGAGGCCCGCTGGGAATCAGGGAATCGGTGTGAATAAGGACACACTGAGGTGACTTCACTGCTTTGTCTGTACGATAGCAGTCTATGAGCCTTTTATAAATCTCCAGCTGGAACATGTTGAACAAGCCCTTATAGGATGAATAAACACAACAACGCCTCTTCACTCTACTACTTCATAAAGAAAATCAACACATGGCTGACATGATGATGACTGCGGTGAGGCAGTAACTATGGTTACCCACAGAGACACTTTAGCAAGCTGGCCGACCAGGCATCAGGCCTGTACTAATGAATTTGCAAATGAACCAACCCTCACTGAAGACAACTGTATGGCTATAATCTTGCAAAATACACATACAACTAAATGGCATGTATATACTACCGGATACATTTCCGTGTGCTTTGGCAGTGAGTGTACTGCAGAAGGTTCACACACTCTGCTTTAACCAAGAGACAAACACACACCCACAAGCACACACAAGGCAGCCGCTCCGTGGTGTGTCTCATTCAACTACAAGGCTCAACATCCGCCGCTGAACCTGTGTGTGTAAAGGTCACATTGCCTGGCAACCACTTGAGCTTAAGGAATAGTTTTAATTATGGTCCGTGCTCTTTCCTCCAATCTCTTGCCACCATTCACCCCGCCATCTGCACAGACACACACACACACACACACACACACACACACACACACACACACACACACACACACACACACACACACTACCATCAATTTCCTCTTCAGTGCAAAGCCAAAGGCAGATAGAGCGTTTGGTTACATCCGCCAACAGCCGAAAAATTGTGACACAATCTTCTTAGCAGCTATCTTTTAGAAAACAATTACACAATGACGCCTCGCTTTCATCAACGGCAACTGATGATGACTTTGAGGTTGAGTTCCAAATCATTAAGATAAGAAAATCCAGTTGATTATTGAGCAAAGGCGACAGTGATAGATGAAACATCCTGATTGCGCAGCCTGTGAAACACATTTGTGTCTATCCCAATGAAAAACTGGGCGGGTGATTACAAGATCGCGTGCATGCTTCACAGAGTGGGTTTCTGTGCGGAAAAAGCAATACTCTGACTCAGCAAGAGAGAAGTGATAATTCCATAATCCAATCCGTGAACATCTGGGGTGAAAGCGGCCCAGCTAGCCAACCGGAGTGGCTGAAGAGATTTAGCAGGGGCACATTAGTATCCACTCCAGATGTTAAAGACACAGGGCTGTTGCAGCAGGTATACACAAATAAAAACTGAAAAAAATAAATGTTTTCAAATAGGTTCAGGCAACATGAAGTGAAATACGCCCACTGTTCTTTTTGCCCCAGATAAGAAATGCCAACTATTATGTCTGGTGATGCAACTTTTATTTAAGGAAGATTGCTGACTGTTGATTAAAGCAACTGGGCTTTGGGAAATTGGATGGGCAATTTGGACACTTTATATACCAAACAATAAATTGAGAAAACAGTTAACAAATGAATCAATAATGAAATACCTTTCGACATGCAGCCGAAATCAGGGTAAAGTACAATATCACAATATAAAACAACAAATACGTGGGCAGCCAATGCCGTGCCCTTACCTACTGGCAAGGCGCATATCCTGATGAGCTTAAAGATAAGAGATATGAGAGACACTTCTCTTCCAGCGCTACTCCATGCAGAACGAAAACCTCTAGTATCATTTTAAGATATCTGTTTTGTAGTTAGAAACTCATTTAGGATTTGGTATAAAAAAATTTAAAAAAATCTTCTTACTATTAATGATTTGTACACTGATAATGTATTGTCTTAATTTGCTCAGTTGAGGGATATATCTACACTGCAGCCATCCCATTTTTTTTACACATACGGGGATATGCAAATGTGTCATGTGTACATTTGTTCTATCCTTCCTCATCACCACTTTGCATTAGGTGCATACACTCCGAGCTAAGGGTGTAAGGGCAGGGTGTCATATTGTTTCATATTATATCATGTTGTGTCATATTGTACCATACTGTATCATATTGTATGGACTGTAAAGCCCATTGAGACGAATGCTATTTGTGATTTTGGGCTATACAAATAAAACTGATTTGATTTGATTTTTGATGGAACCCTGGCTCATACGGCTACATCCTCCATCCGAACCCAGAAACAGCCATTCTAGGCTGGTCAAGACAACTAGAGACTTTAAGTCATTGGAAAGCTATGTCGATCCCGTATGGGAGGGTGACTGATCGTAAAGAAATTCATTCTTAAGGTTTGGAACAGATAGCCCCCTGTTTTGACATCTGGCTCATAGAGTTCTCCAGTACTTAAGATATGAAGACAATTCTATATGAGATTTCAGGGAAAGCAGAGAAGTTTAAACAAACATGGCAGCCTTTCCTTGAATTTATAACAGTACTGAAGGGGACCTACATGACACCCCAATGGCTTTTTGTTTTCAGTTTAGCATTTGCCTCTATACAGTGTTGTTGTGTGAATTGAAGACCATGGAAACCTGTTTAGTGGAGTGCGCCATGTTGGTTGTTTATTTCATTTTGTCCTTTGTTTTTGTGTTCCTTTTTTCTTTTATTTGTTTGTGTTTCTCTGATAAAAACAATTAATTAAGTATTTATAACAACAAAGACTAATAGAAGTGCAAAACAGATACAAATGTATATACTGTATAGTCATAGAAAATAGCATTTGAGGGTAAGAAGCATGCTCTACCTCTGCAGTGCTTATCTATTTATAGACACTGTCACAGTGACAGTCTGCATGCTGTGGACACTGTTTTGAGGAGCTAACAGGTTTATTCGCTATCAGTGGTGGCGCCTCCGGAGCAGGTCAAGCGTAGTGGGCAGCATGTCAGAGCATACTACAGCACAGCACTAACAATAACCCACCCTGAATGGATAGTTATTGAGACGTTTTCCTGGTATTGAGCTGCCGCCGCAGCGCTTACCTTGATTCTAATGTAATATTTAAAGACTCAGATATTAATATTATATCAATTACTTTAATCTGGATTAACCTCACCAGTAGTCTTTAAAGCCATGCATATCACAATGTGTGGCACATGTGTGTGAGCCATGGCTGTACCTTTGTGGAATATTGTGAACGGCTGTTGAACAGGTGCAGAGTGTAAGACCCGATTGGACATCGACATTTGGGATTTTTTACACAATGTCTTGCTGCATCATGGCAAATTCTCGGGAGGATAGTGTACAGGTGTGAATACTCACACACACACACACACACACACACACACACACACACACACACACACACACACACAAAGGGAAATCCTTGGAGATCAGGCTTACTGAACAGAAACACTCTTAACTTGCACTCATTATTTCTGTATATCTCAAATCACAGCGTGTCTAATTAAAGATTCAACTCATTCCACTGACTCGTAGTCTCACTTACCCCTGTTACATACACAATCATCACAGAAACAAGAAAGAAGGAGTGCATTGCATTCACTGTTTAATAATGGAGGGCGTACTGTAGACTTCTTCACAAATCAAGTCGGGGGAATATTGTAGCGAGAAGTAGTGGAAAACCCATCTGTACATGGAGTACTTCTGAATTCTTTATGATCGCAGGTGAACCGCTACATGAGTTAACCTCTTTAGAAACACCATCGGACCTCACGTCACTCTCCCCATCTACGCTCCGTGTCCGCCTGCCTGACTGACTCATCCAGGTCTTTTCTTGGGAAGCCGCAGACAAAATTTGGCGTTCTTCTCAGAGAGATTACGAGCCCCAGCCACACAGTGTAATGGCATGTTGGTGAAACCAAATCCTATCTCTCTGCCTGGCTCTGCTCACATTTACGCACAGCCATTTCCCCCATCAGGCTACTACACGCCCCTCTCTACTTCCCCCAGGGGAACAAAGCTTTCGTACAACGTAACCATGAGTCAGAAAATGTAGTCTATCCCAGCTTTTATCTAACGCATACTTGGAATGTCCAACATTCATTCCCTTGATAAGTGTTAAGACTTTCCTACTGTTATCAAGCCTTCTCTTGTTGGTGCTGGACCTGCTGGCTAATGATAGATTTCTGCCAACATGTATCCTCCTCCTCTCCTTCCTCATGCCTCCCACCAGGGAGAAAGAAATACTAAGAAGGGAGGGGAGAGAAAAATAGCTTTTCACTCTCACTGTTTCTTCAACTGCATTCAACATCATTCCTCTTTATTGAGATGGCATCAAAATATCTACCCAAAATGTGCTACGTCTGCTCCACTCTATCTGGTATAAGCTCATATTTTTGACATCGCCACATCCCTTGTGTGTTTATGTTTTATTATGTTGCCAACTTGCCATCATTACAGGCAGGGGCTGCACTAATTAGTAAATGACAAGACACAGACATTTTCAGCCATGCTAGCAGCTCTGTGAGGCGGTAAAACACAGCGGTGCTTTGAGCTAAATGCTAACACCGGCACCAAGCTCACAGTGACAAAGCTAACCGATAATAAGGGTAACCATCCACCAATGTTATACCATCTTAGCTTAGCATGTTAGCATGCTAACTAGTTATTGTTATTGTATCACAAAGTTTTACCAACCAGTTTGGACAAAGTTGGATTTTGACCTGATGATGCCGCTAAATGGAACATTAAGGAATCAAACAAATGTCATCCTCGTATGGCTATAGGAAAAGTCAGGGATCATCAAAATAATTAGGATACATCATCCAGGTAGCCTGGCATTCCCAGACCTGCCACTAGGTGCTGGCAAATTAAATTTGCTGCGCGTGTTGGTCTGGACACGCTCCGTTGAAGCTTTATCAAGAAAACCAGAAATCTGGCTATGGTTTCAATTGGTTCTATCTAATATGGGCGCGCCAGAGCCCTTTATATGGTACTCTGGGGAGGACGTAACCGGATGACGACAGTGACGTGCATGCGACGTCGAAGCCGTGATAGTAAACATCAAAGATGGCTGCGGATATGTTGTGTGAGTTTGAGACTGCTTTTGACCCTTAACGATTTGGAAGACGGCACTCAAATCTTTCATTAGCAAGTAAGTGGAATGTTCTGTTTTGCCGACCGACAACGGCAAACGTTTAATTTAAGTTTAATAGCTGTTCGCTAAACGAAAGGGGCTTACGTCACCTTGTGCATCGCTCTGATTGGTTGTAGTGCTATCCAACTGCGTGCAGTGGCATTTGAAATGCACGAGTATGAGCAGCCCCTTGAGTTGGAAATTACTATTGATCGTGGCCAGACCCTCTATCGTTCAAGATATCAGGGTCTGGATTTCCAGGCTATCATCCGGGGTCATGAAGGTCAAAACTGCGTGGCAATCGAACAAGTAGTTGTTGACTGGAGCGAAGCACTGAAAAGACCAAACAACACTGCCATCAGCCTTTCCTCATACCATGTTCTAAACTGCTTCCATGCTTTCATCCACCAGACATCTTTCAGGCTGCTAACTATGACTTCATATGCTATAACGATTATGTGGTGGATCACACACTGTGACTTGATTGCACTGTGGCTCATTTGAAGACTCCCCGACTAACTTATGATGCATGCGCTGTTGCGTCAGCTACTATTATTTATAGCTCTTTCTTATGTACAAGATGGCATTGGACTCCGGTCACGAATGTAACTGATATGGATAATATGAGGCACATGTGGCTGGTTATTTTATGTGCGTGTGTGGGCGTGTGAGCATTTGGTTGTATCAGCAATAAATGTTGTGTTACCTTACACTTTCACATCGCGATAAAATGAGATATGTTAGGGGGGTAAAAAATACTGTATGGTGGGCATTGCTTTAGTGTAGCTCGTGATACAGACAGCTAGCTTCCTTACAGTTACTGTATGATTTGTGACTTGCTTCGTGACTTCGTGATTGCTACTGTACATTTTGTCACTTCATAAATGGACAAACTGGACATAGTTTTGAAGGGTGTGTGGCGCCACTTTATAAACAATCCAAAAGAGGTGGCACCAACACCAAGAACACACACACACACACACACACACACACACACACACACACACACACACACACACACAAACAGACACGATAAAATGTACCCAACAGCACCTCTGCCCCCATTTGGAGCAGAAAAGATCATCCCAATCAGGGACAGCTAAAATGGAACCTTACTTGATGTACTGCGGCTTGGGATTATTTTGTTCCCATGTTGAAACACAGGGCGATCTATAACTCTCCAAAAATGGGCAGGTGGTGAGTGGCTGAGGTCATCACACAGCAGGTGATAAACAAACACCACTGGACACAAACGCACCGCACACACTGCACACACTTTCTCTGTTCCCCCGCCAAACGATAGCCTAACCGTATCTCACCTCTTAGAATCCAAACAGACAGTTTCTCCCATTCTCTTTAAAGCTTTTGCTCCCATTTATATGGACACACACCCACACTGAGGGACACACACCGACACACAGACACACATTTGGTAGAGAGATGATAGTGTGAGTGAGATGGCGGGCTGCTATATCAGTGGTGGGACGGGTATATATTCCTGGCTGGTGCTGATAAGCCAACTGATGCCTTGCCTTATTTAGTCAGTACTCACTGCTGACACACTAGCAGAGTAGCACACACCGCAAGCAAGCACCCTCACTGTATGCATTTGTCTTGTCTCTGTGTGTGTGTGTGTGTGTGTGTGTGTGTGTGTGTGTGTGAGGTGTTCTTGTTTGGAGAGAGGTGAGTTCTATGAATGCATATAGATAGTCCGTGTGCCTGTGACTGAGTACACGTGCACACGTGTAGCTAATGATTTAGTACTTATACAGTTGCTGAATTTGGAATCCTGTAGATAGCTTTGATGCAGTGATTTGGTAAGTCTGGTTAAAATCACACTTCATTTTCATCATACACTGTATGACAATGCAAATCTTAATTATCTCATATTTTGTTTTTGATCGTAATAGGATTATACTCAACATCCAAAAACAAAGCAGTTTTACTTGGTTCAAAGGCCTTTAACCATTTTGTGAAAGTGGCAAACACAGCTCTGGAATAAAAATGGCAACTGCATCTGCAACTACAAAGTATAAGACCCTCAGTTTGTTCAATGTTTGCCAGCCAAGGTCATCTCCTGCATCACTGTCATGCCTTGGATGTGCAGAACTTCTATTTGATTATTTACACCACCAAAACTCCAACTTCTAAACCAGTGTTCTTATCTGTCCTGTCTGTAAAATGAATGGAAGTGTATTCATGTGTGTGACAGAGTGACACACAAAACAGGCTTAACATTTCACTAGAGCACTACAGAGCAAATACTGCTATTTGGTGGAAACACGCACTTGGCCTCCGTGCACGGGCTGGCTTACAGCATGTTTGTTTTGGCATTCTTAGCACTGTAGGGGAAGTGTGCTTATTAATCAACTTAACCTGGAAGGTCAGATAAAAACGAAGCTAGAACATCAACACAGTATACATGGAAAATAACCTGTGGCTAAACAGGTAGAGCGGTCATTCACTGATCGCAGGGTTGGCCATCCGATTCTCCGCTTCCTGCTATATGTTACTGAATGCCAAATTGCTCCCGATGGTTAGCTTGCACCCTGCCTGGTAGCTGTTGCCATCTGTGCATGAGAGTTTGAGTGTGTGTGTGTGTGTGTGTGTGTGTGTGTGTGTGTGTGTGTGTGAAGAGAGGCAAACAATGTAATGTACTATATAAGTGTAGTCCATTTCAAACTACAACTCCACTTTAAGACTTCTCCTTATATGTGACAGCATAGCCATTACAGTATTACACAGTCCATATGCCTTAAACTGCTGATCCGTAACAAAAAGGCTTTACAGGAGACGCATCATGACACACGAAACGTTTCAACGGCACAGTAGTCACTTATCTCACTTCACAGGCCTCTGACAAAACCCAAACATGCATGCACGCAAACTGAACACCATGTGCGTGTGTTTCAAACAGACAGGGCTGACAGAACAACGGGTGAACGGGGGTCACAGACAGAGAACTCACACCAGCTCTCTATTGATCGGCTGATCACGAGCATGAGGTAATCGGCTCCATACAGTAATTCATGGGTGTGTGTGTCTCCTCTGTGGTCTACTTTTTAAATAATAATAAATTAATTAATAAATTCTGCAATCTTAATCTGCTCAGCATCTTTCTCAATCAGCATTCATTTTCCAGCCTCTCTCACGTCACTTCAATCCAGTATTTCCTCCCTCTGTCAGCCCCTTCCCCCCCCCACACCACCCCCATTCCCCGTGGATCCACCGGGTGCGCTCCACATTCAAAGACTACAGAGTCACGTGACCAGAACTGGATCAATACGAGTGCATCTTTTTGCCATGCACTGTATAATGAGACTTACATAACCTGCTTACATTCAACTGCCACAGTCTGCCATGCTTGCTGTTTACAACACAAAAATCCAGCCTTATTAAAAAGAGAAAAAAACTTAAAAAAAAATATATTTTGGGGGGAAGAACGCGAAAGGCTTGTTTTTTGAGACTTCGAGCAGCACATGATGAAGCAGCCAAGTACCAGAAGGTAATTCGATCACTTACTACAGTACATGGGGACCTTGTTTGCTGGCATAAACACTTTGCATCAGCTTGAATGCTTTCAGTGTTGTTGCTTTTAGCACCACGCATCAGGTCTTGTGTTTCCCTTTGCTGTAAATTGTTACTCTGACTCACAGCTAAAGAGCATATCCAACAATTCTTTCTTTCAACACATTGTCCATTTCTCTCCCATTTTCCCAGAGGGTTTACACGCACGCGCACACACACGCACGCACACACACGAGCACACACACACACACACACACACACACACACACACACACACACGCACAGCCACCTTCTGTGATATTTATCTTAAATACTATCATAATACTTCATAGGTATTTCTAAAGACTAGATGCTATAATCAAGCCTTCTATTCATAGTATGGGTCCGCTATTACCAGAGCTGTTAATGGCTGGCTTCAGCTCTGAGTCAAAATACTCCTATTCATTGTCGGCAGTGTTTTAAAATATTGAGCGTGCATATTTTATTTAATTGGCTAAAACAGATTGTTAATGAATCATTTAGTCTAAAACTGTTAAAATAATGATGACCATTATGAATCACCACAGCACAAAGTAATGATTTATTTCCATTGAGCTGGTCTGAACAGCTATAAAAAAAACTTAAAAAAAAAATATATATATTATTTGTTGGTCTACTACTTTGGAACAGACTGAAATACCTCAACAACTATGGATTGCCATGAACTTTTGTATAGACATTCAGGATCCCCAGATCATGGTGATACCATCAGCTTTCAATAGAACCATCATTAGGTTAAGATTTTTCTTTGTTTGAGTAAAATGTCTCACCAAGTAACAGATATGCAATAACCTATATGGTCCCCTCATATTTTGTCGGAGGAAAACAAATTTTTAGGTTATTAGTGAAATGTTCGATTAGTTGGATTGTCATGAATTTGGTACAGCTATTTGTGTTCCCATCAGGACTACTTTGGGGTTTCATTAACATTTATTCTAGCAGCATCAGCAGGTGGATTTATGATTTCTCAATTTCTTTGGTTAATGACCAAATACCTTCAAAATGTGTTAAGTGCTAAATAGCTAAATATTAGCATGCCGACGAGCTAAACTAAAATAGGGAATATGTCAAACATTTTACCTACTAAACATCAGCATGTTAGCTATTACAGTGCTTACAGTGTCCCCAGACCCCTGAGTGAACATACAAATGAAATCTGTAAATTTGAGAATCTGCGCCGAGCAGGACATGGAATAATTAAACCGATTAATTGATTAAGTAAAATTAGAGTTCATTACGTTTCTTTTAATGACTTGATTGACCGACTGATTCCTTAACACTACCGCTGTATGTGTGTGAGCATGAGTACTGAATATTTGTGTGTGTTTGACAGCAATAGAATAAACATGTCTTTGCTTTTGCGTATCACAAATGCGTGTTTGTGCGTTTTCATGCATGCAAATTTGTGTGCGCTTCTTGAAAGGAAGGCAGAGAAAAATATAGAAACGGGCGCAATTGCATGGAGACCTTTTCACGGCTTGTACACTTCCTCTCTCACAGTCTTTAGTCCAATAATTCCCTGATACAATGAAACCAGAGGATGTCAAAGTGAAGCTGCGTATACGCTGAACTGTGTCCCAGTAGGAGCGAGGCTTTACATGAAAAGGTCACGTCTCATCCACCTGTTAAAGAGCAGATGCCACATCAGAGCAACACTTGGCAGGAGGCGCAGGTATCGTTATTGGGCACACGAGACGCATTTGGCTCGGGCGCAGGTATGGCTATATTGCTCACGTACATAAACTCACCGTCACACAAATCACAGACCAATGCGCACACACACACACATACACACAAGATGCCTGAACCCTCTCCCTGGGAATGAGAGATATGAGCAGAGAATAGAAACAGAACCTTTTCCAGGGATGATCACAGTAGCTTCACAAAAGCCTTGACTGTTGATGATGTACAAAGGTCAGCGCTGTTGTCATGGGACTCCACTTACACAAGACTGAGCCTTCAATCAGACCAGGAGATGTTTGTCAAACAGGCCACTGCTTTGTCTATTTAATGGTGACAAACAAAAACCCCTGAGGATGTGTCGCCATGTCTTTTTTGGTGTTTACACAGTATACACCTACTTGCATCTATGGAAGCATGAATGAACCAACACACACACACAAAATGCAGTACCTGGAAGCTGCTATTTCCACTTTACTCCTGGCGATGGCTGCAGCCCGCTGGGCCCCCTCCACAGCTCGGTCCACCTTCTCTTTGGTTTTGGGGTTCTTAAGAGGAATCAACTGCTTCCTTATTCCGCGCACCAGCACGTTATTTTTGTACTTCCCTTCTTCTTTGGTGCCGTCAGGGAAAACCGTGCACCCGTAACCGTGGCGCTTGTTGTTAAGCCACTCTCCCTCGTACTTCATCCCGTTGGATCTCTCCGAAACACCAAATCCATTGCGCTTGTCGTTCTTCCACTCGCCCATGTAGGTCTCGGTGGTGGTGGCGTCCACATGGTCCTCCAGAGGCAGGTCCTCGTCCGGCAGCTCTCCGTCGCCGATGGAGATGGTGGAGTTGGCGTCGCTGGAGCTGATGCGGCTCATGGCGGCGTCGCTGCGGGCCGAGCTGCGTTTGCTGGAGATGGAGGTCCGGGACTCAGACTTACGCAGCTGCCGGAGGCTGCCGAAGAGCGAGCCCCGGCGGAACAGGCCCTTCTTCTTGGTGACCACCTCGCTGTCCGAGTGGAAGTTGAGGACGAAGCCGCCGCGGCTGCCGGCCGGCGCGTCCCCCGGAGAGGAGAGCTCCTGGAGCACTGTGCCGTTGCTCTGCTCGGAGCGTAGCGAGGCCAGTGACGTGCGGAGCGGGGAGCGGATTACGGTGGCCATGCCATAGGGAACACTCTGACGCACGCCGTAGCCGTGCCGCATCCCGCCCATCCACTGGCCTTGGTAGGTACCTGAAGGGAAACAGGTATACATTGGGTCAGTGAGTCATGATAGTCACAAAGACTGTATCATGCAGCTGTGGTCCCCAACCTTTTTAACGTATGGCCTCTTTAAATGAAACTATTATCTGCTTCTTGAGGCCCCCTTTGGTTTCATCATATGACACCTTGAAGGGGTTCTGACTTTGGGTTCGTCTTGAAAGACCTTGGAGGGGTTCTGAACCCAAGGTTGGGAACCACAGCTAAATAGGATGCAACACAGTATTGAATAAGTCATACCATAAAGGCATACCAAATGAATAGCAATTTCTCAATGGATGACATTCCAAACAGTGAGGTGCATGAAAGAATTTAGGGTGACAAGACTTTGAAACTGCAACTTAGTAGTTCGATTGTTACAAAGATCAGATTTCTTGTAATATAAATGAGAAGCCACACTATATTCTAATTTTTTTCATGCTCAGAAAAAACAGGAGACTTTTAGCAGTATTACATAAAGCACATTCAGAAGTTGTCCTACAATGATTTCGAGAAGCAAATGTGTATTGAAAGTGCTGCTTGTGTGTGTTTTTGCTTGTCTCTTTTGTACACTTTGCAGTTTTTTTTTCATTTTCTTTGGCCATACATTGACTATATCAGCATCACTGTCCTCAAAGCAGCACTCCCTATAGGAAAACAGAGGAGCCTTAATGTTGGGGTGAAGAGTATGTCAGCCAATGAAATGCTTGTCTCTCCTTCTCCTCAGATCTGGGACTGTGAACATAACTAACTCAATCACAGAGATTTGATTAAGGTAGTGATACTAAGGGATCACTTGGGATGAATGTGAATCACTCAGCCCGCAGCCTATTTTCAGGGCTGCCTCTAACTCCCCCCCCACTGACAGTAGGCACATTCACCACCACCCGTTTTGTCTCTGACGGCAGGGAATTGCTATGACTCACATAATGAAAGGAATACTTTCATTAATCCCATTTGGTGCTGCTGAGCCCAACGAGCATGTGCTGGCCTACTGTAGCTTCTTTGGAGCATCATATTACAATCCCGAATCTTATAATAAGAAAGGCTTTTTCAATCAAGCCCTGGAATCGCCTTGACCAACACGATGAAATGAGGCATAACGTTGAGCAGATTCTAACAGAAAACGATATACTACCAGCCCCCGGGCAGGAATTTAGATGGATAAACAGTGTGAGATTAACAGGCTGGCTCGGCGCTGCAGTTCAAATGAGTGACCCTGCAGATCAAGTTATCAGGATGTTGCAGGGTCAGACGGCCAGATGTTCTGTAGATCCTCTTGGATCAGCTGATTTCCCGAGCTCGGCCCCTCCGCAACTGTCATATGTGAGGCATTTATCCCGTGCCATAAGGACTCCATTAGTGGAGATGATGCTCACAAATCAACCCAGCGACTTGAGGATGTTTTAATAACCAGAAAGGACCATGTGGGTGAAATGTGTTCTGCATTGCTAACACAAGCACTTGTGTCTGTCTGGACTGTATGGGGATGTTTCCTCCCCTGATGACACAGGTCTCTAGACAATCTGTGAACACACGCAACGATTAGTGACATCAAAGCCCTGACTGAGGCTTGGGCTGACCTCTGGACTTCCAGCAAGTCCAGGATTGTGTGCTGCGTGTGACTTCACATGGATGAATGCGTAGATGACGTCCATATCTGTGTTATTTTCAGCACTGTGGAATTGTTTATCTCGGGTTCATCAAGTAATATAGACATTTGAAGAAAAAAAAACATTTACACTAGTTTGCATTGCAAATGCACCTGTTGTGTTGTTTTTTCTTGAAACAAGCCTCAATGCCTTCTACTAACAGTAGAAGCCTACTTCAAGAAAAAGTTAAATTTCCTTGGCATTTATGCAAAATATAATCGAAGGAGGATGTGTGTTATTGCAGCAAAGGCCCAAAAGTGAAAATGACAGAGATAAGTGATAGTCTAGCTATAATTGGCCCTGAACAGACTGATTTGATGTGATTTTCAAACTCCTTCTGGCTTAGGAATGGTGCCACCGAAATGGGACCAAGACTCACTCTCCTTTACCACTGTCATGTGAGGAGCAACCGGTAGTTGCCAGAAGAGATGCACATTGGAATGAGAGAGGAAATGTTGTCGTGAACTGTGTCTAGCAACATTACCCGGGTCATAAGTCGTAGTTTTTAGGTGGGTAAATAATGATGCGCTTGACCGCCGGTGCGCAGTGCGCAATCTCAGCTTCAACTCAGATCACATCAGATAGAGATTCATGCACTGATGTACTTCCATTAGCCTCCCTTGGTCTGAGGCTGAGCATCCTCCTCCTCACACACACACACACACACACGCACACACACAGACATACACACACACACAGACACACACACACACACACACACACACACACACACACACACACACACACACACACACACACACGGGCTACATAACACACTATCAGTCACAGCCGTTAAAGCTGTAGGCACGTTTCACAAACATTGGGCCATATCCATCAAAGAGGCTTTCTTACCGCCATCGCCATAGGTTTCGATCCCATATCCATCCTGCAGCCCGTTGCTCCAGGTCCCGTCGTATCGCGCAGGTGTGTTGTGGCTTTGACGGACGCCGTACCGACCCTTAAACCCGTGACTCCACTCTCCGCGGTACATCCACTTTCCTTTATTCTCCACGCCGAGCCCATGCCGCTTCCCCTGGGACCAGTAGCCCCTGTAGGTATTCCCGCTGGGCCAGGTGTACACCCCCACTATCTCGAAGCCGTGCGACCAGGACCCTGCGTACTCGCCCTGGCCCTTGGGTCCGGTGCAGATGCCGTGTCCGTGGGCTTTGCCATCCTCCCACCCCCCGCAATAAGTGCCGCCGTCGTCGAAGTCAAACCTTCCGCCCGTCATTCAGATATAGGCTGGAAATAAAGCAGATCGTGCGCTGCTGCAGACTTCAGGCGTCTCCAGGACCGAGGTTGGGGGATCCAGGACCGGTGGTGAGATGAAAGGATGAGCCAACGAGATGATGACTAGGAGAACAAATTAAAGAAAAAAACAGAAGGGTGAGGATGGGGGATACAACTTCCAGAAAGTGACATGCAATGCAAAAGGCATGCGTTACGGTAATTGTAAAGGTATGAATGGTGGGCGTCATTTACCGGAGGCGCACGCCGGGTTCTCCACTGTGTATTGCTCGTCTCCCCCCTCTCACCCACTGATCACAGAGGGAGAGAGAGAGAGGCGTCGAGTCCCTGCTAAGGAAAGACACTGAGCCAATCGCAACGTCACGCCAAAGGGACCTCCCACTCCCCCCCCGCCCCCCCAGAAACAAGGAACATCTATATCCGTGTCAAACCTCGTTATACATCTGAAATACGCTTCTCACTTTACAGCTGTGAATTCCCACATTTCAATTGATCATAAAAACATCGTTATTAAAGTATTATTCTGTGATTATCAATAATGAGTTTCTGGTGACATCACACAGTGACTCGTTCATTTTGGATCTATTTTATTACATAATAATATACTATTATAATGTATATGATCATAAACGTAAACTGTAGGCTCTATCAAGTTTTAATCAGAATCATTTGTGCAGTTTGTTCAGTCACTATCTTAGTCCCATGAGATAGGCTACGTATCACGTGTGTGGTAGGCGCAATTATGGTTCAATAGTAGGCTACATGTTACAATATTCATATCATAAGCCTATTATTTTGTAGCCCGACAGGAGAGCTAAAATGCTGTTTTTGTTTGCATTTAGAAAGAAAGCGTTTGAGGTAGGCTAATGATTGCGAATATGACTCTAAAAGTCCAAATAGTGCATGAGATCTTAAATATTTTATTCAATACATTTCCATCATATAGTCAATGCATCAGGCATGCCCTCTCTACAAAACTCACATCAACTAACCTTAAACAGCATGTGTACATCAACAGTGCTTTTCAAATCGAAGGAATAGATAACAGCGACCTCTGCTGTTCACAGGCATTTATTGCATTGCTGGAATGGTATAACAGTGTGTTGAGATGTATAGTGTTATATTGCAGTCATATGTGAACTATTTGATGTCTTTATTTCTTACTTTTTGAATTTGTACAGGCCTACTACATGTCGGTAGTAGACCGACATGTAGCAGGCCTGTACATACACAGGCCTACTAGAACCTTGTAGGTTTATTATTGTTATTATTACAGTAACGTAGGCACATGAAACCATGGCTGGTTAATACAGCAACATTTGAATTATAATTGCTTATGGGTGCAATACACCTTTTTTTAAATAAAAAAACTAAAAAAACGAAACAATTATTTTACTATTTCAAGGCTTAGCGCCTATAATACTTAACATTCTTTTTGACAACATAAGCAGTTACAGAACATATCAGCAAGGCTATATTTATCATAGCCTACATAAAATATACACCTAAATAATAAGGTAAACTTGAATTTAAAAAGTATGGGTAGGCCTACAATATGAGGCTACTGCAGTCGACTATTACTACAAAACAAAAACTACAAGCACGACGACAACGGGAAGAAGAAAATTCAAAAGAAGACAAAGAAGCAGGGGATGTGGGTAGGTTAAACTTACATAACGCTGTATATCGCTAAATAAATGTTTTTCTTGAACAGTAGGCCTACGAGATTTCATCACGAGGACGAGGATTGATATTCCACTCCGAGCCGGTAGGGTGTGTATTTTGTCGACTGTGACGTGGTGTGCTGTCCTGTCCTTTCTTTATATGTCCATGGTCCTCACTCGTCCCCTAAAAAAACACTAACAGATAAAATGGCGTCCGTAAACGGCTCCGAGTCCCGCGATGAGAAAGCAGCTCTTATAGAGGCGAGCTCGGAGCAAGACGAACAGCAGACATGTGGTACAGTGGCGACAAAGACCGGGTCGAAAATAACGCTGTATCATTGGACTCAGTCTTTCAACTCTCAGAAGGTGAGTGGCGTCTTTACGTTTCAGCACCAACACTCAATGGACAGCTCCCCATCGGAGGTTTAATTAGCGAACCGGTAAATGGCTCTTGTTATTGTCGTTGATTTATCCTTTATGTATCATAATATGTCTGAATTAATAACTGATGTATAACATATTATTGCCGTAGTATTCATCAAAGGAGTACCAGTACTTTGTGTAGGTTCTAAGGAAGGGCATACCCTAACGTTTCAGCACCACAGCTAAGTGGACAGCTCCTCATTAGCATTTTCAGTAGATTTGTGGTAACACCCTTCTGTTATGTGTGTTATAATCTAATGTGGTATGCCAGGTATATAATAGATATTAAGACCTCCAGTAACCCGTGGACATTGCTATTTCTTCTGTTGGTCAAAAATGTTTCTCCTCAAAAATGCCCACTTCTCATACAATTCATACACTTTTGCAAAATCAGTTAAGTCACATTGAGGTTTACGTTTCTAATCATGTAAGAAATGAAGTTATTAGGTTGTACTACGTATTCCTCCATCTTATATTTCTCATTAGATTTTACCTGTAGAAAGAAATAATCTAAGTACATAAAGGGCCATACATGTGTACTCTACATACATTAAATCTTCTAGAACACTTTTTGCATACTTTATTTGATATAGTATTGTGTTGCCACTATGATAGCTGTGTTTATTGTTATTTCTGTAAAAATGAAAATGACTCAGGTTTTGCATTGGGTTGAAATGAAACCTGTTTTTTTTGTTGTAAAAGGGCTAACTGAGAGGAACAAGAATGTGTTACGTGGCAGTCATGGTATTGTGAAGAAGTCAGCAGGGATCTTTAATGAACAAGAGCAGAATATATCCCCATCTCGGTAGTTTATCATTCATTTCCCCGTTTTGCAGGTGCGTTTGGCCATAGCAGAGAAAGGTTTGCGCTGTGAAGAGTATGATGTGAGCCTACCCCTCAGTGAACACAATGAACCCTGGTTCATGCATCTGAATCCCACTGGTGAGGTGCCGGTGCTAGCCCACAATGACAACGTCATCTGTGACCCAACCCAGATCGTGGACTACTTGGAGCAGAATTTCAATGATGGTGAGACTAAATAAAGACTGGAAAGCAGCCCTAAAACTCTCACTAACTATTGCTTTTAATACCTGGCAGGGCTGAGTAGGCACACTATATGCACTGAATTTATTTTTTGGTTCTTAATCTTTATTTTATTATTTTAATGTTTTTGCATTTGTATTGTTTGTGCAATGTGTATTTGCTCATTTTTAAAATTTCATTCATTCATTCAACATTTATTTTTTCAGTTTTCAGTTTTCTCTTGGTTTACACTGATCCATCATAGCTTTGTTCTAAGGTTCTGATCCATTGGCCTTAAAAGGAGACACAAACTGGTAAGCGTGGAAATATTTAAGCTAATGACAAATTAAAAGTAAAAAAAAACAAAAAAAACCCTGTCAAAGTCAACATTAAAAAACCCAACTTTTCTTCACCCTCACCCGTGTGTATTCTCCCCTTAATAAGCCAACGTACAGTGTATGAAACACCCGTTCTTTTACCAGTATTTTCTATTGGCCGTGTCAGAATATTAATTGTTATTTACAAAGACAAACATTTGGAAAAAAAAACAAACAAAGTGCCACTTTACATCATTGCGCCTTCCTTTTCATGACTTCTTTGTCTCCATAAGGCACTCCCAAGCTGATTCCAGAAGAGGGCAGCACATACTATCTCAGAGTGCAGCACTATAGGGAGCTACTGGACTCACTACAGATGGATGCCTACACCCACGGCTGCATCCTGCACCCTGAGATCACTGTGGACTCCCACATACCTGCATACGCTGCCACCTGTATACGAAGTGAGACACACTGTGATGCGCTTGAGTAGTTTTTTTTGTACAGCTGTATTCCTGGAGCACTTATTTACACACAGAATTAACTTGCATGTTCTTTTTTTGAGGAGAATGTACCTAATGTTATAGAAGACCCCTCATATCATTTATATTCCAGGAATAGATTCAACAAAGTTTGGCAACCATCCATAGAGATCTCCTTTCCTGCCTTGATAGTATCATAAATAAAGTACAGGTTCACAGGAGGTACATCCATACTGGTCAACCTACTCAAATACAAACAAATTGTATCAGTTGATATTAGTTGTAACTTGCCTGTGTGCCTTATATTTACTGTTAATGCCACACAGGTAATCTGATACTTTCACAACAGACTTTTCTATTATGTATTTATTATTCATTTCTGTAAAAGGTTATACATTTGGTAATAGCATAAATCACGCTATGACACAATTGTCTCTAACAAGGAGCTGTGCTTTTGTTTGACAGCACAGATCGGAAACACACAAAGTGAGCTGAAGAAATTGGCGGAGGAGAACCCAGAGCTCAAAGATGCTTATATAATGAAACAGAGACGCTTGAAAGTAAGTTATTCGAGTCAGCTGTGTTACTAATGAGCACTGTTGTTTTTTGTGATTTATCACACACACATTGTTTTTTAACTGACAAAGTAATGGACTAGAGACACCTAGCAAAACAGCAATACATGTTATTCCTTAATTATGGCTCATTAAATATGTGTAAAGTTTATTTTTCTTAAACAAACTAAAGCTGGAAGAACAAATTCTGTTTGTAGATGCCGTGTTTTTGTGCATTTTCTGAAATGATTGGTGTTGAACAAGTGAATGTGCACTAATGCATTTATGTATGAAAACATTTCCGCAGTCCAAGTTGTTTGACCACGACAACATGAAGTATCTGAAGAAGCTTCTGGATGAATTGGAGGGTGTGATGGACCAAGTGGAGACAGAGCTACAGAGGAGGGTGGAGGAAACACCAGGTACGCCATTACAGAATAGCCTGTGTCACTTAGCCACAACCACTTTGCCATTAACAAAACACACTATAAAATAATTTAAATTCATATATGTCAATTTTTTTATGACTGTTGGAATATTTCAAAGTGCCAGTGGTGGATGGCTCAGAAACACAAGTCAATTGTCATGTCATCTGTTGTTACTTACTTCATCTTCCACTCGTAGAAGAAGGCCGCCAGTCTTGGTTGTGTGGTGATTTCTTCAGCATGGCCGACGTCTCTCTCGCCGTCACCTTACACCGCCTAAAGTTCCTGGGCCTCTCGCGCCGCTACTGGGGCGATGGTACCCGCGGCAACCTGGAGACCTACTACGAGCGTGTGGTGGAGCGGCCAGCCTTCCGCAGGGTGCTGGGCCACGTCAACAACATCCTGATCTCTGCCGTCTTGCCCGTGGCGTTTCGCGTGGCCAAGAAAAACGCGCCGGCTATTCTGGGCACTACGCTGCTGATAGGTATTCTAGGAGGAGCTACGTACCTCGCTTTTCTTTACATGAAGAAGAGGTTGACTCTGATCATCTGAGGGCAGCCAGATGTTTGAGGTGCTTTTCGGTGACCTGAATTGAATATGTAAAGAGAAATAACACAGAAATATATATAAGAAATTAAGCAAACATCATAACTCAAAATTGATTGACGTTAGAGTACATAGATGAAGTTGGTCATTCAGCAGTTATCAGTAATATTGAATTTGAAAAACAAAAGCTAATTGTCTTGTGCTCTGTGTTGCTGGTTGCTCAAAATGCACTTTTAGTCATCAATGCATGACTGCTGCATAACATGCCAAAGGATTGACTTAAAGGACCATACGGTATTATTTTTATATGTTTTTGCCTTTGTTATAAATCACATACAACATTTTGGTGTTGTTTTACTAGTTCCACAAATTAAAAAGCCAGCTCTCAATAAGCATTGCAGTCACAAGCTATGTTATGATACCAGGTGTGAACAAATGAAATGGTCGGTTTGCTTTTTATGATCCCTATAATAGCACATGAATGCACCATAATAAAATGAAGCATTCTTGACTCATGATAATGGTCTAAAATGTGCAAAAATACCAGTATGGTCAAATAATAAATAACTATTAAGAACTGTCATTTGTTATCTCATTGTCGTCCATATTTGCAAGTTAGAATTTTAACAAACTTGTGTCTCCATTTGACAAAGGCTCTGCAGAAACTCTACTGTTATCATGCCTGCACTCATGTATGACTGAAGGATAATTGTTTGAATATATTATTTGTCTAACAATTGTCAAATGTATGCTTTTATTCAGTCTCAATAACATCTTCTTCATGTGCAACAGCTGTCTGAAATTAAACAGCTCCCTAACAGTGTTTGGCTTCAATCAAATATTATTGAGAATGTCATCAAAAATTCACAACCCACTATCATATATCGTAAAGTTTTTTGAATGTTTTTTTCATATCTGAAGACTGCTAAACAGATTTCGCAGGGTCTGGATGGAAAACATCAACAACATCTACAATAATCTGTTTGCCCTGTCAAAAGCTCCGGGGCCAACACTGACATTTAGCATATGCTCAGCTTTTATTTTCTAAACTCTTCCTCACGTGAGCTCGGCCTCACATAAAACAGACACATGCTGGACCTTTCAACAAAGTGTGGCCTTTGTTTTCAGTGTCCAGAGGGCTGGTTAGTGTGGCTGTCAAAGAAATGCCTCACACATGTTAAAGCCACATGTGAGCCACAGCTGTCAAAAGTCCATAAGCTCGTACTAGTGTGTTAGCTCTGGGAAATCATACCCCTGCAAATGGCGACCAAAATAATATAGTTTTTCCTACAAGGGTATATCACACAGGTGTTATTTTAAGGTTCACAGCCATACAAAAAAAAGTGCAACTGTAAAAGAACTACTGTGTTTGAGGGGTAAAGTTAGACAACTACATTTCAAGTCTTTGAGCATCATTTAAACAACATCGTATTTACCTAATATCACAAAATCATTCACTGTTAAGAATAAGAAAACACTATGGACTTTCATCACGATTAATAACTAAATAGAATATTAAAACTCATTCTGCTTCTGCCACTAAATGAAAGGGTGAAAAAGCACCTTTTCTTTCTAAAAAATATACAGACATGATATGTGGGGATGCACGTGATAAACATGCAAGTGCATCCCCACTAGAGAGCAGTATTTCCTCAAACAACACTTATCCTTGTGAAATATAGGGGGGAGGGGGCTCACCATCCAACCAATAATTCATAGGGAGGGAGGGGGTTTACACAATGATTGGACAGAGTTCTCACTCACTCATGCGGACTGTAAAACAAAGATGTTCTTTTATTTTGTTTGTTGCAGTGTCAGTGTCATGTATGAGGTAGCTGTCAGCTAATTAATTACCAGTCCCCAATACTGTGGCCAGACACATCCAACAAAATATTTGAATTGCTCTAACAGTGGTTCAACTGTTTATTGGATTTGCTGACAGGTTTGATAAATTAGCATAGACATTTTAAAGACATGTTTTTCAATAGCTATAATAAATGATCTTTTACGAATAACAGACCTGACTAGTTCTACCAAATTCATAACTGTGAGACATTTTTTTAGGAGAAACATGTCAGTTTACCTGATGAACTATCACGCAGATGAATTTACCTGCCAAACTTGACTTCTGAATGTTGGAAGCCCTAAATTGCGATATGCAGAGTTAGGACCAATTTGGGACTTTCAAGTATTCTTTAGTCCAAATTACTTATATGATTTTGAATTTAAATGGGCTTGTCTTTACTCTAGGTTACAACATTGACTCTAATTTGAATTTACACATGACAGAATAGGAAAAACATGGCAAGCCAAATCAACTACAACAAAAACATTTGACCCTGACATTTTAAGCTTTTCAAGCTGTGTTCGAAGCTGTATTGGGAGGTTCAAGGGTTCAATATGCTTCAAATGATTTATTTCATATGATGCATTGTCCGAATGTGTCTGAAGGGACAAAGTGCTTTGCCCTTTCCTCAATGGCCACTCTCTAATAGAGAGCTAGCAAGATGGATGTAATGTAAAAACTGATTTTGGACAGACTCTCCTCAAAGGCATCCCTTGTGTTGCACTGGTCATAACACAAACAGAGTGAAATAGGTTTTTCCTCGAAGAGTGAAAATAAAAGACATGCAGATTTCTGAACTAAGTACACTTTTCCTTTTGTGCACACCTGGCCAATCACTGTATGACATGGGCATGCTCGAACGATTGAATAGTAACAAAAGCTGTCGAATGCAGCCCCCTCATTTCCGTCAAGCACTTAAGAAAAAAAAGAAGAGTCCACTAATGCCTTGAAGGGTCTTGTGATTGAGGACTGCATCAGGTGAAGGATGGTCTGGGGTCATGAAGTGTAAAATACCATGGCAGCTTCATTGAACAGGCACAGAGGTTTCAACAGAACCCCCACAGTTTCCTGTCAGTTCTCTATAATAAGGGTTCTCCAGTTAGGTTTAAGCAGTGTCAACGGCTTTGCAATGAATGCTACTGCGTGAAGGAAGAGAAGCCATATAGTGGCTGACATTCATCTTGATGATGTGAAGTTAGAGTTGAGTCACCTAGGTACCAAAGCTTCTGTTGTTCTGCAACACACAGTCCAACTGGTGGATTATTTGTATTCCCATTTAGAGTGTCTTTAAACCCCCCCACCCGGTTTACAGTAGAGACTGGCGTCAGGTCAGACCACTAACAGAGACCTGTATGCAGTTTCTTTGCCGCCATTCAAATAAACAAAATCAACTGCGTCTCGAGGCATCACAGACTCCCTCTATTTCATTTTCCCCTCTGTTTCACTTTTACCTTGCTTTCCTCTCAACACACTTCTCTTTTGCTATTCCCAGTGGGAAGCATCTACGTCATAGGGGACGGGTGGGGTAGTGCAGGTGTCTGTTTTGGGAGATGGAAAGTAGCATGGAAACCCCCAGCAGACATGCATGCATGAGAAAGATGGAGGCTGGTGGTGGAGTGTGGTATGGATGGGCGGTGGAGATAGACGTCATTGATGCATGGTGATCGCAGTGAGCGATGTCTTTGGGACAGAAAAACTAAAATTTCAAGCCAATATGAAAAAAATAAGCAAGTATGTGACTACATCTACCTGTGACAAGCACACCCCAAGATACTCCTGAATCTAACTGGCAGTAAGATTCAAAATGGCAGTTATATTCAGGGCCAATCAGAGCAGACTGGGCTTTGAAGGCGGGGCTTAAAGTGACAGGCTCTAAAACGGAGCACTACAGACAGAGGCCGAACACAGAGATTCAACCATTGCGCTGTGTATAAAGGTTTTTATGGACACTACACCATGAGAACAGTTTTTATTAGGAACCTTAAGGACAATCTCGAACCTGATCAAATGAGCATAATAATGTTACATTTAAGAAGCAGGTGGACAGTGGGGGGATTATGTGTGAGCTGTGCTGGATGTTCACAGACAAGCAGACTGGATAAACAGAAACCCACGCACCATGTAGCAAAGCCTGCTTGATGTGGCTCTTGCCCCGGTGACTGTGTGCGTGGGAGGATGGAAACTTCCATGGACACTCCTTACAATCAGAAGCGGAGAGCTGTGTGGGTACCTTTGATGTTGCGGACAAGAGAAAAACAGCTAATCAAACCAAAAGGAACAATGAAGCAATTAGAGATGAGGGACACTGATTTGGTGGTGCAAATCAATTAATATTCTCCATCACAGCTGCTAAACCAATAGCACTCAAATCTCCCTGCCCTCTGACCGCTCATAGACAAATGGAAAATATGCTAGAGAAGATAATGAGCTTCATTTGTTCTGGTGTCTACCGTTCTGGCATTACGTAATGACACACTATACACCGGAATGACATGGCAACCTGAACTCAACTCAGTAAATGGAGCAACAGCTGTTTTGCTCTTTGTACAACGTCAACGACGGTTTTTGTCACCATTGTCCAATGAGGTCTTTTTTTGTTGCATCAATCCCCCCGATTCTTATATTTCACTCAGCTATTTTCCCCTACCCGTGGTTACTTTGGACACAATACGAAGAGACTCAATGAGGGGAAGATTTCCAGAGAGCTTGTTGGCACCAATCAAAGGTGTTCTGAGAAATCCTCCAGGCCTTTTTCCAGCAAGCAGCCGTCACAAGCCTTTCAGATGGGCCGCGATATATACTGTTTGCTGAGTTGACTGAGGTGGGATCTCATGGTGTTGACTCTAGTGTTACAATGACCCCCTGCAGCCTTGTCCTTCGCAGCTTTATGATGAAACCCTGTGCCACCATTCATCCCCACATGTGCTCCTCAAATATTTAAACCCGCCCTACATAAACACTGTTGTGCGGGAGAGATGATACCCAGTGCCGTTTCGGGAGCGGGACCTGCTGCATTATAAATCTTGCTTCAATTGGGCAGATGTGGCCAAGTCAAACACGCCATCAACTTTTTTATTGTTTTAATGAATTTCCAGTGTATTGGTGGGTACACCATTTCCATGCAAATTAACCACAGTGATCCCAGCTGCGGGATCTGAGGTGATGGGGAGGAATAATTTTTCCAACTTTTTAAAGCACTTCTGTCTCTGCATTGAAAGTGTACAGATTTGACAGGTGGTGTTAAATTTTGGTTATACTGTGCAATTTGAGGATTTCAGAGTCACTTGTGATCAGCGTGTTTGCAGTTTAAAAGTGTTATGGTCAGGCGGTAACAATCATAAAAATCATAAAAATCATGCATAAAACTAAAGAAAGTGAATAGATTAGGAAAATCAACTGTGCAATTACGGCCACGAGACCAAATACTTTATCTTTGATTGAATTGAGTCAACCTGCCATTGACGTCAAGTACCTTTTGATTGTTTAAGATATAAATGTCACGTCACATGGAAGTGCTTCTATAGGCAACTCGCGTCTGTATATGGTGTCACTTACCGATCCATAGCAGTTTTATTTCAGACTGTAGCAGAAAGCTTGGCTACACTTGATCTTCGGAGATACTTGGGGAAATGTATCTTGTGTGGACATGCACTACTCCATCAATAAGAGTTAAGCTACTGAAAAGCAATTTGATTCAAAAGAAGGCGACCACCAAGCCACTTCGAAATGTAATATCAAGTTAGCAAAGCTATTACATACTTGGCTTGCAACTTGGAATATTCTGCAATAACATTTCCCCGGTAACACAGGGACATGAGGCAAAGTAGAAATGATTTTCCCAGGTATTTTATTTGATTGTCAGCAGACAGAGGAAACATTAATGATATGGTCCAACATCCAATGAGATATCCATGGCGCTGAACCCCCAGTGAAAGGTCTTTCATAGGGATTGTAGTGGTTTTACTTTGACGTGCCAGCAGCATTCAATGAGTTATACAGAATACCATGATACAATTAAATACAGATGATCTGAATGAGAGCATGGCTAGCTTCTATGCATTTTCTACATTAAAATATTACACGCTACTATCTGTATGGATTTCTACAGTTATGGATATAATACCATTTTGCGCTCAAAGCTTCAATACCAAAATAGCACTCATTGTGGTTTGAAGCAATTTAGACATTTGTAGTAATCAGTGTCAGTTAAGCTATTGCTGACAACTCATTTTTGGTGAGACCCCATGTTTTTGGTTTTCATTTTCTTAAAATAAGGCTGTGTTGCCAGTTGCTGGAGGAAAAACATGAAATCTGGACTGATGTAATTATAAGTGGTGTACTTGTAGATGTCCACTGTGGCCAATCTTATACAATATTGCTGAATATGCCATATGGACACAAACAGAGCAAAATGACTGATTTAGTTCTGCATAAGAGGCAGTTCTCCACCATTTTAGTGAGTTAAAATGGTGGATTGAGTGAGTTAAAGCCAACAATAGCATCAGCATCATGGCTTGAGTATACACGCATGAACCCACTCTGCCCATATGCCTTTGCTAGCAGTGCTAATTTTGTCACTTGATTTTGGCCTAGTTCTATATAGACTTTTGGGCAACAGGTACATTATATTTGATTTAGTACAGTTTTAGTCATCCAATCAGTAATCGTTTCCAATGTCTAGGTGTTTGAACAGAACCTCTGTTTATCCTTCATTCCTGCTCACTTAGTACTATCCCACCTACGTGTGAACTACATTGTAGGGCAGCTAAGAAGATAGACTCACATGCTGTTTACTGTCTGGGTTTAGTAAGCGTAAACATCGGCTAATGTAGTAATATTTCTTTGGCTGACACCTAGAGAAAGTTTTACATGGTTGACTACGGAAATGAATCCTAAATTCAGTCATTCTTATAGCAACTTGAAAGATAGTAACTTTGACATTTTAATTATAGCACTTGAAAATGTAACAGTATTTTACCTTTCATAAATGTCAGCAAGCTAGCCGGCATTTTTAAGAAGTTTGCTGTTTTGTTGCCACTTTCTATCGAATTCTCAGTGAAATGTAAATGATTTAGTCCATAAATCTATTTCTTCCAAGAACTACATGTTATTTGATGTTCACATGAAATAACATGAGTGACAGAGACAATATGTTCCTTTCTGTAATAATAATTTTACTCTTTATATGATCCTGTATTACTGATGTGTTCAACTCTGTTCAAATTAACAGGATTTCGTTTAGATTCAGTTTTCAACGAGAACGTCATTATTTTGCTGGCAAACACAATCTCCCCCAGTCTTAACATCAATGAAAGCCTTACAAATTTAGAAATTCAAGACGAAGGCAGCTAGCAAGAGAACTCACGTCAGGATTTGATCAAAATTAGCTGAGTCATGCTGTTAGTGCTCGACCAAGCAGCTCGTCCTCTATGACCTTTTTAGAGGCAAGGATTGAACAAAACAATACAATCTGACTATTGTTAGTCGCAGAAATGTTTTCCCCAGGGGGAATTTTATGTGACAATGTGAAGATTTGAAAAACAAATCTGCTTTGAGGAGGGTAATGCCATGTGTGTGTGTGTGTGTGTGTGTGTGTGTGTGTGTGTGTGTGTGTGTGTGTGTGTGTCTGTGTGTGTGTGTGATGGCATCTGATTCCTGCTGTGATTGTTGCCTGTGTGAGCAGATGCCTTCGAGATTATGGGTAATTTTCCACTCTGCAACCCAGTTCTTTCAGTGTCCAAATAACTTAAAGGAGACATTCAATTTACAGAGATAAGTCAAAGCTGGAATACTACTTAGTATGTCACAAATTCCACGCCTCTGTTACAAACCAACAAAGCTAACTTCAAGATTGATCTATTTATTATTTATTACGCCCATGTGCGTGCGTGTCAATGTTCACAGGGTTTATTCAGTTTCAACCATTGTTTTACTTGTGTGTTAAAAACCTTGAGCTCTGTCAATGTTTTGATTTCTGATGCCGCCTATGAAAGAAGCTTCATTGGAAGCAGACAGAGCATTTAATACTCAAGCTTGCACCTTTCATGCCCAACTTTTGAAACATTAACATTGAAGATGCAGCAGATGTGCACATTAATATTTATTTTGAAAAACCAACATGATAACTAAATTCATTTTGATAATGAGATAATTTAACTAATTGTTAATCTCAGCATGCTTCTCCTAGCTTCAAAGCGCAAAGTAATTTGAAATAGTAGAGTACAATACTATCAACACATTGTAAAGGTCACTAGGGACAAACCAGGAAGCTCAGATGAGTATGATCTGAAGCTGAACTTACAAAATAACAAAAAGAACACTTGAAATTGAATACCCTATACATGCGTGAAACACTTCTTTTCACGGAATATCAGCCATTACATACTTCTAAAACCTTCACAAAGAAAGGAAAACATGCTGACTGTGTGGGTTATCTCTGAGAATTGAGCAGGATAACAGGTGAAACTATATATGGTATTCTAAGCAGGCATTGGAAAGCAGATTTCGCATTGGCAGGAGTTCAGTGGCCTTCCTGCCAAGCACAATACTCGACATAATGAGAAACACTTGTTTCAAAATGAACGGTCCACCAAGGCTCACAGCGTTCAAAAGCAACCGAGGGAGCTCATATATTACTGTATATCATTAACATTGATTATGTCAGGTGGCTTTTTGTTTAGGGGCCAAAGAGATCTTCCCATACAACATCATCCATAAAGATTAAAAGGCCTGTCTGCTTTATTGATGCCAGAAGTGTAGATCAAGTCTTAGAGAACGGGAGGCGTGCGGTACAGTATTTATCGGAGAAACAAACCAAGTCTGCAAGGAAATCAGGAGAGAGCAGATTGTAAAACAAGTCACATTAAAAAAACAGCCTCCCAGGAAACCTGCCTTTCTCTTCACTCACTGCTGCCTTATTGTGAACACACTTTGTTTCCTGGATCCTTCTGTAGTGGAAAAAACAAATGGATAAACAATATGTTTCCGTGTGACTGAATGCCGTCCAGGAACAAATGCGACATAAATCAATAGAAATGTCCACATCTTAACAGCACCTCTCTGGGCCTCTGTATATAGTGAATATGGTGGCAAAATGATAAATGGAAGAAATGGCACGAGCACAGTCGCTCAATGTCAGCGGGTTTTATGGGATGCCGAAGGTCAATGCTACGCTTACCATGTCTGGAACAGTTCTTTTTAAAGTTATTGCATCTGTTGGATTGAGATGAGGAAAATTGCATGGTATTATGATCCCTTTCACCAGTAACAAAGAGATCCATACACGGCCCTTATGTGTTTGTTTATTTCATGCCAATTTTAATTGTGTTGATTTATGTAAATAAAATAAAAAAAGAGAGATGCTAAACTGAAAATAAAATGGGCTTTTAAAGTTTCTCGTTTGGCTGTGTGTCTCGGCAGTATTTCACTGTTACAAAGAGAGGCATTAAATGGCAGAGGGGTTTTATTGACACGGCTGTATCCATGGAGGATTAGAGAAGTCTGTTTTCTCTGAGTAGCCTGAACCCATTAACACCAGCCAAGTGGAGAGAGACATTTTTCCACTGCTTGGAGTTCTCAAACGTGATGCTATAGCCAGAGGAAAGTGCTAACTCTGACATTATGGAGGGCAAGGGAAGTGATAGTAATGATTTTGCAGTTAAATTCTCCCTGTATAGTGCTTTCAGGGAGGTTGTGCCTGTTAGCCAAAGCTTGCTGCATTTTTATAACTTCCTTGGATCAATGGACAAGAGATGAATGCTATGAGTCCCTATGAAAAAACTCAAGTGTAAGCGATATCATAACGCAAGATTGCCAGGTTAATCTAACTGGATTGTAAAGTGCATTATACGCAGGAATCTTGGTGTAGTCTCCGGCCAAACTCACGGGGGAGAGAGAGCACAGGAGCCACACTACATAGTAGTAGTTTGGTCGGGACTAAAGTCTGCCGATTCTGATTTTCAACCGCAAAAGCTGGCGTGCACTTATTTAAGGCTGCTAATAAATCACTCTAGGTTTGGACCACTTCTGTGTCCTCGGGAGGAGCATGCGTCTTTGAGCTGTCAAGCTAACATCATCACGTTCTCATTTCTTATGAAAAGGTGATGTGCTGACAAACATCACACTTGCCTCTCATATCGCACAGTATGCGTCTCCAAAAGGCAGTGGGAATTTGGAACTATGGCAGGTCAGTGAACTCAACACAGTAAGTTCAACTAAGCTATGTGTTTATACCAATAAAAATTATACCACAAGCTTGGTGAGTTTATGTGATGTTGGTACTCCTGGAACCACTGATAGGCTCCACTGGCTCTCTGAAAGGGATAAACTGCCTCTGTGAAGGAATTGAGCCAGACAGAATCACACATGGTCGGATACTGCTACGCGCTGCCCTTCTAATGTGCAGGGTCCCTGCCATTTCATATGGGGTTACAATCTCCACCCTATAAGTGGTCACTTGTCTTCAAGGGCCCAACGTTCCATACTCAAACCAAATGGGAGGTGTGCTAAAGAGTGCATCATAGCATTCCAAAGATCAAAACTCATTTGAGCACTAGTCAACACAAAGATTGCATGAATACGCTACTCAAGCAATATCTTGTTGGCACATATGCTGAGGTCAAGAATAAGCCTACATTCTAGAACGATCAAACAAGGTTTTGATCTTTGATAATTTTACTTGTAGAACTAAATGACCTATATTCACACAACCCATCTTGCCTGAGAAGTCCACACTGGACATAACTAGAGCCAAAAGTGAAAATGTAGTATGCATGTGCTTTTTCAAAAGATATTGCCTTTGAAGCGCAACCTGACTTCTGCTCTTGTTTTTGCTGACCTCCAGTGGCTTAACTTCATGTTCACTAAATGTGCATACATTTGAACACACCCGATCACACTCAGTGATGTAGTCATAGTGACAACACACTTGAAACTTCCAAAGAGGGTACTGCTTTTTAACCTTGCTCTGTTTTGTATTATTATCATTATATTATTTTGAAATAATTTCATGAAATTAAGAGATTCAGAAGCGAGGAAAATGGGTTTTACCTGGAAATAAATGACACTGCTATGTTTACAGTTGAATTGGACAATTTAGCTTAGACTCAAAGAAATAAGGGTTCAGTCCACCAGCTAGTGAAATAAATGAGCCATGTGTTCCTCTGTTATATTGCCATGGCAATCAAGGTGAGAGGTGGCTTTAGACCACATCGGGGACTTTATGCTTTTGGAGCTTTGGTGTGAGGGCTCCATTTGTGGATGGCAGAACCAGTGGCGGACTCAGGGAGGTGCAGGGGGGCGATCGTGGCTCAATGGTTGAAAAAGCGCGCTAAAGTGCCCTCAAGAGTGGTGAAAACGAGAGGAAATGCCTTATTGACTGCCCTTTTCACATGCAAAACATGATTAGGTGCCCTCTAGAGTGCCCCTTCATACAATAAATTATGATGATGTGCCCTCTAGAACAAGAAAATTTGATGACGTGCCTCAATGAGTGCCCTTATAGTCCCCTTCTGCCCATCTGGTGCCCTTTTAGTGCCCCCTATAGTACCCTGATAGTCCCCTTCTGCCCGTCTGGTCCTTCTAGTGCCCTTCTGCCCGCCTGGTCCTTCTAGTGCCCTTCTAGTACCCTGATAGTGCCCTTCTGCCCGTCTGGTCCTTCTAGTGCCCTTCTAGTGCCCTTCTGCCCGTCGGGTCCTTCTAGTGCCCTTCTGCCCGTGTGGTCTTTCTAGTGCCCTTCTAGTGCCCATCTGCCTGTCTGGTGTCCCCATGGTTGAAAAAGTGTTGCTAAAGTGCCCTCTATGGTGGTGAAAATGAGAGAAAGTGCCTTATTGGCTGCCCTTTACACGTGAACAAATATGATTGAGTGCCCTAGGTTGACCCTCCATACAATAGGCCTAAATGATGATGATGTGCCCTCTGGAGCAATATGGCAAACCAAAAAAAACATGTTGTGGTACTCTAATGAGGTGCAGACGTTCCTCTCTTTGGTAGCCAACGAACGGGAAATGCAAAAGAGGTGTTGCTTTCATGTGGCGTCGCTATGACAAACAGCTTCATCGAGTGGTATTTAAATCTCTACTGGATCACAAAGCAAAAAGCGGATTAAGAGTATGTCAGTACCCATAGTGGAAAAGCGCAATTAGATGCCAAGTTAGAAAAACTTAATATTTTCAGTTTGCATAATCTGTTAAAAGTACATTTTTTGAGCGTTCAAGATCATTCAAGTGTAGGTCATTTCATGCAAGAGAGACGATAATAGTCAGCTATCACCTCAACATGAAGGAAAACTTCCTTCAATATTTCCGTAGCTGACTGTCACCTTCAAGGCAGCACTTGCTAAGGATAGGACCTTCCAGGCAGCACTGCCTTTAAGGCTCTGTTGGGGGAACAAAACACCATCAAGTTAGAAAAGCCACTGTGTCCGCTGGTGGGGCCCCATGTTGTCCAGAATGTGCCCTTTTTATTTTTTCGCCCCTGCCCTTCAAACAGTCTGAGTTCGCCACTGGGCAGAACCATCCTAACAAACATTTGCACTGATATGGAATCGCAGTGTTTTTAGTCATCTGAGTCAGACCCCTCAGAAAATGATACATCGCTGCCATCTAAGTCATGCCCGGACACTGCTGTATTATTCCGTGTGCATTTGGCAAGATCATCTGTCCGTACTGTGTGTTTGCACTGAAAAAAGAAAATCTGGCAACAAGCATTCTACTGAATCGCTGACTCAACCTTTACCTGGATGAATGGGGAAATGCTAAGGTTGTTTTCTATAGAAGTCAAAATGAAGCCACAGGTAGGCAGACAGGGGAGGAGCAAAGCAATATGGATTGTCAACCACAATGCCCCCCTCAACTAAAACTAATGCTGTGGCTTTTTAAGTTCAGTCATGCAGACAGATTCCGTTTCTGAATTCCAGCCCTGTGCTGCTCTGTCCATATCAGTCCCAATCCAAACTAGACCAACATGCTCATATAGAGAACAATTAAAACTGGACATTCAAGGGGTAAAGTGATGTAAGGGAGGGATCGTATATGAGGCAATTCAATTCCTGTTTGGCTTTTTTTGGCCTAAAATGTGGGTAGCCATTATTTGGATTTTGGTTGCATGATATATTGTGCTGGATATTTCTTTTTGAAATTCCATTACACTAAAGGCTTCTGGCTTCGTGAATAGATTATGACTGGACAAATATAACCAGCAGCAACCTGCCTCCTGAGTTTCACTTTCCCTATAAAAAAAAGAGTTCATTATATTGAAGAAAGGTCAGTTGGGGTCACAGGGTGTAAACAGACTGCCAAATTACTCAAACATAATTATGGGTCTCAATAAAAAGTTTGTGGCAGATGAATTGAACTGTTGCAATAAAGCCTGTGTAATTGACCAAATCCAAATATTTCCCCTTACAGTAAATGACGAATGCTTTCAATTTTGGATTGCCTCGCCTCCAAATGTTATGAA
This sequence comes from Hyperoplus immaculatus, assembly GCA_949357725.1. Classification (NCBI taxonomy): domain Eukaryota; kingdom Metazoa; phylum Chordata; class Actinopteri; order Uranoscopiformes; family Ammodytidae; genus Hyperoplus; species Hyperoplus immaculatus. The sequence goes on from OX442369.1 coordinate 11,182,476, forward strand.
TATGCAAAAAAATGGTTTGGACTGTCAACAGAACCATGATTAAAATTATTTTGGTTTACAAAACAAAAAGGTTTCTTTAAACAGGAAATAGTTCTACCAATGAGGTAAGATGACGATGACACAGAATCTCTCCAGAGGATGAGTCATAGAAGTGATTTGATTATGATTCCAGAAATAGTCACGATAGTTCATATATTCATTCTCTATAGCTCTTCTATTCATTGTTATGTTTTTTAAATCCCTAAATGTACTGAACTAAGATGTATTAATTTTTTAAGTTTTCACCCCCTATGAATATGAATAATTAAGGTTACACACTAGCAGCAAACACAGCTTTGCTTCTTAATCTCCATGATTATTAATAATAAACAATGCAAAGAAAAACATACATTTTCCCAGCTATTCAGTCCCAGTACCCACGGCTAATTAATATTTTAGCTCAGTGTACAATGGGAAGTCTTAATTATGAAATCTTTTTTTAACTTTCAGTTTTTGTTCATTCTTGCACTCCCTTTGGACAAAAACGGAAGTGTTTTTACTACACCAGCTGTAGTTCCTGGGGGAGCGTGCCAATGACAAAGGCATAAAGAAAAAATAATATAAAAATTGCCTTCGTTGATGGCCTCGTTTGCTGTTACATGTCATCTATGATCATCAGAGAAAAAATTAGACTGTTTCAGAAATGTTGAAAAGTTCCTTGTAGCACCTTAAATTATCAAACAACATTGAAAGAACAAACGGTTGGATTTGTGGCGGGACCAGGGATCTCCTCCAGACTGAGTTAGCCAGAAACTCCTCCATCTGTCTTTCATACTGAACAACAATCCCATAGGGACAATCAACAACACGTTTTAACACATTTAGTTTATTTGTGCAAGGTAATTTTACCTTAAACAAGGCAGATAGAGGTGAGGGGGATGAAAAAAACAGCTCTTGCCTTCACTCATCTGTATAATGTGAGGCAGAAGACAATAATACCACTTTAACGGAGCAATGACCGACACCATGATACTAAATTAACCCAGAAACATCTACATCATCTGTTAGCACCACTGGATGCATATTCTACACACTGCACCACTTTAGCAAAATAATTGTAACCCATCAATATAGGCATTTGCACACAAACATTCAACTATCCATCTGACATGTAATTGTTATTTTTTTCACTCTCCCACTGCTTAACAATCCCCACAGGTCTATTAACCAATCTCTCTTTCTCACTGTAAAAAAATATGCCCTTGTACGTATGTATGCGTGTGTGTGTGTGTGTGTGTGTGTGTGTGTGTGTGTGTGTGTGTGTGTGTGTGTGTGTGTGTGCCTGGACTCCACTGTGAACTGCATGTATTTTACTACGCCAGCCTCTGTGCCAGGCTGCGTCATCTCCCTAATGACACTCTACAATAACACTGGCAGAGTTACGTCAGTTGTGCCCAAGGGAAATCACAGAGATTTTGGGAAAAACAAGCAGTCATGGTCACACTTGGACTCGATCAAAGCGCACTAGCCAGACGTTGTTAAGCAGTCGTTGTGGTGAACGTTCATGCAAACAATAATTTTTTTCTGTATCAGTTTCCAAAATATGATCCTTACGGGGACATGATGACAGAAATTAGACGATGTTTTGGATTGTGCGCAACCTTTGTCTTCTTGAACAATAAAACATGTGCGTGTGTGCAGCATACTTAAAAGGAACGTGACGGTGAGCTGAGGTGACCACAGCCATGACGTCTGTACTGTTTAGCTTCTCTGAGCCATATACCCGAAGCAGATGCAGATACAGAAGAGCAGCCAAAACATCTAGCACCGAGCAGAAAATCAAATCTTGAATCACTAATATTCTTCTCGTCAACCGACCCAAACGTGCGTTGACCACCTTTTATTGGGAGGTACTTGGAAATATGTTACACCTTAAGTGCCTCCTGGTACAACCTGCGAGCGACTGGGATGAGACAGGAAGCAGAGAAAAAGGGAATGTTGTCTTGGGGTCTTAATAGTATGCTCTTTGAGCGTGTTTTACGTCACTACCACCCACTGCTTTTCCTCCACATATGGTTGAGTTCCGGGAATGTGTTTCCTTAGGCTGTTCTTGATGACATGGGTCACCTCACTGAGACTGCACATGCTGGGGAGAGATGGACCAACAACTCAGGGCTTGAAGGATGGATACTGTTTTCAGAGATTTTGGATAAAAAAAACCTGGAATTTCCACAAAAATAAGAAAGAAAAAAAATTCTGATAAGAATACACTTTTGAAGTCATAGAAAGCCAACTTCTGCTTTGGTTTTAATAATGATTTCAAAAATAAAAGTTGGAAGACATAATAAATAAGGAAAAAAAAATATGTTGTTCCCTACTGTATTTGAAAATAGTTTATGATTCATACTCACTGTTCAAACCGAAGGACGCTAGAGCTAATGCAACATATTTACTGGGTGCCTAAGCCAGAAATATAATTGTGGCAAGGTGGAAGATTAATTTAAAGGAATATTTAAACAGGTTTTTTTCACCCCTCCCCCCAATACCTAGAGAGAAGATCAATACCAGTCTCAACTGTGTGTTAAAGCCAGAGGCTCAAGCCCACTACACTATATCGTAATGTGTTATCAAAAACTAAAGTTCAAAAGAAAAAATGTGTGTTTAAGTCTTGTTGTGAAAAGATGACAAAATGAAACGCAGGAAAACTGGAGTTTCATCCAAGTCTTCATCGCAGGGGAGTCTTGTGCCAGTAGCAGTACGGAGCTTCATGACTTGAAACAGGTCCCCCCCCGCTTCCCCGCCATGACAGTTCAATATACGAGAGTAATGGAACAAGACCACACCAGTTCCCTCTTCTGCTGGCAGAAAGCCTGACTTTACTTTTGTTGGCAAGACATATCATTTTTCTTCGCTCTATATGATTGATATGACACATTCGCTAAAAATTACAAAAAAGTCCCAGGTGAAGTACACATCCACACAATAAAACTCACAGATTTTACAAAAGCTGGAAATCCCCAATTACTTAAAAAGCAAATCCAAACATGTCATAGGAAGCATCTGACTCTTTCCCATACTATGGCTTAATCTGTGAGCCTGGAAGAATTTTTGGATAGAAAGCATATTTAAAGTAAAGAAATCCTTATTAAATAATCCATTTCACACCCGGCGGTGCTTGGTATAAAGTCTGCCTCTATGTCCAGCTGGAGGGGATTTGAGGCAAATCTGGAGCTTAAAGTCTTCCAGTTAAAACAGACTGCGGCCGCCCGTGGATTCGCACTTAGATGCCACTTGGATGCAACTGAATGCTAAATTGAGATATTTATGTAGTGTTGGCCTGTGTTTGCATACTGTGGTGTCTGCACTTTCCAGATCTTGCACCACATTTGTACAATCAACTATATGAGGGGCAAGTGTTCAAAAACGTCACTTGTTGCCACTAGAATTAGGAAAAATGCTTTACCCTGATATATATCTGTCATCTGAATTGCAGAAACTCACAGGCTCACTGTAAACAATAATTTAACCAAGCACTGATTTAGGGTGGTTTTAAATGACCACATTCATAACTTAGCTGTATATATTAACCTTTTTCCAAACTGAGGGCCAGTGTTCCTGAGTTTTCTTCATTTCCGGTTGGTTGGTTGGTTGGTCCAGCACCAGACCTAAATATATCAACAACCGCTGAATGGATTGCCATGACTTTTTGTACATCATGGGGAACTTTATGGTCCCCAGGAAGACCGTGATCCCTTGACCTTTCCTCTGGCGCCACCATGAGGTTGACTGTTTTATTTTTTTGTGAAATGTGTCAGCAACTATCGGACGGATTGCTATTCAATTTTGGTACTGATTCATAGTCTTTGTCTTCGGACTCAATGGGATATACCTGTATAAATAAAGGTTAAAAAAAAATAATGAATAAAAAAAATAAAAAAATAGTGCCCAGAGGATAAATCCTAAAAACCAGTAGTGAAACATTTCATTCCTCATGAGAAATTTCTCAATGTCATGGCTCAACATTTTATAAGCATTCATGACCTTTTCAGACAATATATCCAAATAAGTTCCACCTGACTTTTCCTCAAGCACCACCAGCAGATCAATATTTGTGTTTTTTGAGTGATCTCAAAAATCCATTCAATAAATTGCCATGACATTTGGTACAGACAATTTCCTTCCCATTTCAATTATATCTGTACTACTTTTTGTTTAGTGCCAACACTTGTACCTAAACTGACATAAATGGTAAATATTATACCTGCATTAGCATTTAACTCAAAGCATTGCTGTGCCTTACCGATCTCATACTCTTATTGGAATAAATCTCCAAGAAACTTCTTCTGATCCCACTAAATATTTGCTTCACACTATACTGCTCCCTACATCGCTCCCTCCTCTACCTTCACACGGCAGGAACTTGGCTTGCACTAATGTTTTTAAATCAATTAAGGCGAAATGCCCCGGGGCGCACACTTCAAAAAAAATTTTACATAGAGATTAGCATACCACACTGCCTCTCTTTTTATCACAGCAAGTTTCATCACCCTCTGAAATTGCAGGTGGAGATAATTATGACGAGATTTCCCGTGGCAACCAAATGAGATGAGATGGAATAAATGAGACAAGATTTTTGCCTCTATTTTAAAAAATATAGCTTTGAGCAGTGTGTGAAACAAACATATCTAAAAACTCTAAAGGAATAGATTGAGATTTATTCATTCTCTCTATGGTAAATATCAAGCTACAGCCAGCAGCTTCTTACATTAATTATCTCAGCATAAAGACTGGAAACAGGACGAAACAGCTAGCCTGGCTTAATCCAAAAATTAAAGACGAAATCAGCCGACCAGCAACTCAAAAACTCACTAATTCAAATATTTGTTGTTATTTCAGTAAACCGAACAGTTATAAATACACGTTTTAGTTTTAGAGGCTATGCTAAGCTAACAGTACCAAAAAAACGTGATATTCTCGTCTCTTCTCAACCCCAAAAATATATTCCAATCTAACCGGCTAAGCCCACCCAGAAGCAAAAAGTAATGCAGCTAGTGTCCGAATAATGGAAATGTTGGTGACTCAGAGTCTTACCATGCATTTAGAGAAGTCTTTGAAGGAGGAAAGGATATATCTCGCCAACTGATCTCATTGAAACATTTTAAGGGTAGGTAGAGTTACATCATTTGTTGATCATGTGCATCCTCACAGCAGTTGACACCATCAGGATCTGTGTCCAGAGAGGAACACCTTTTTCCCCAGTGGTTTCTCCAGCCAAACATTACAGAACAGAATGAGAGAGAAAGAAAATGAGAAAGTGACTGCTCCGAATTGAATGATCACCGTCGAGACTGCTCTTTTTGTTAATTTTATTGTTTTTGTCTCTCGGTGACCAAAGCTTTTTTGGATACGTCTTTTCCTCCCAAGAGTCACCGAGGTTGGGACCACCTCTTTCTCCTGCCGAAGGCAATCATGGCAGCCGAAGTGTGTCCTGACATGTGAATGGAGTCCGATTGAGAGAGCACCTGCTTTTTCTATTGATGGGTTTGTTTATACCACTAGCATATCCACACTTTGTTGGGCTAGCTAGATTTTGGGGATAAGTTCACAGACTGTGCTATTGGCACAGGGATAATGTAACTAGATGAGGAGTTATTTGATAGTGTGGACACACGCACACGCACGCACGCACGCACGCACACACACACACACACACACACAGCTTTTGCACTTTGGTTGAAATGACTTTCACAGAAGCTATGAAGCTTTGAGAGAGGAAAAGATTAATCAGCTCTCTGACATTAAAGTCCTGGTACTGTTATGGGTCTGCATCAGTCAAACAGATCACAAAGACTCACAACTTTTCTGGTCACTGGTTTCAACTGCGATTGGCAAACCCTGGAATGTGATCGGAACCCGAATTTGTGGTGATGTAACTCGAGCAGCGACGCCTTCTCTACCACAGACTCCCTCCATCTGGAATCACTCTGCTACTGTGTGTCTGGGGACCAACCTCTGTGGGTCAGAGTGCAGAGGAAGGTCTGTCATTACAACAGTCCTGAGAAATACCTTGGAAATACACAGCTACTCCGCTGAACCACGGCCCATCCAACAGCAACAGTCGATATAGTGCAAGAGGTGTAATACAAGCTGATGGGAATGGCAGTCAACGTGCTAGAATCAAAACATGACCTTACTTAACCCTCTATGGCATGGCGTTGCCCTCAGGCAACAAACCACTATTTTAGTCATCACACAGGCCCTTTAATTGAAAAAAACCCAAAACGTATTTATAATATCACCTGACATGTCTCTGTCCAATGAAATGAGGGGCAAAAGTGGGTGTGGCATTTTATCTGGGGTTGCAGCAGGCTTCTAGGAGCCGAAGTTGCATGGGACACAGCGCCTCAACTTGGCAAGATGAATATCACTGCTAAATGTCTTTAGATTGCAATAATTTTATAGTAAAAATATGGGCACAAGTATGTAAAGACATATGTTTGATTGTTTAAAGACTAATTTTGTTTTTATTTATATACTAAAACTGTGTCTTTCTGTTTGTTGTAACTACATAATAGTTGTGTGTGTGTGTGTGTGTGTGTGTGTGTGTGTGTGTGTGTGTGTGTGTGTGTGTGTGTGTGTGTGTGTGTGTGTGTGTCACTCCTATTCTAACCTATTCCAGCTGTGATGCCGGAACCTAATCGCCAATTTCTGTGGGAACATAGGGATAACCCCCTCACAACACAACAGATACACACAACCCAACACATCCACACTAACAACTCTCACACACAGATATACACAACACACACACCCATTCTCACACAAACCCGGCTCACCCAGCCACACACACACGCACACACACACACACGCACACAACACAGACAGAGACACACACACACCCATAACAGATACACACAACCCAACACACCCACACTAACAACTCTCACACACAGATATACACAACACACACACCCATTCTCACACAAACCCGGCTCACCCAGCCACACACACACGCACACACACACACACACACGCACACAACACAAACACATTCACAACTCACACACACACAGATATAGACAACTAGACAACACACACAACGCCACCCACAAAACACACAACACAGACACACACAAACACACACACACACTCATAACAGACACACACAACCCAACACACCCACACTAACAACTCTCACACACAGATATACACAACACACACACCCATTCTCACACAAACCCGGCTCACCTAGCCACACACACACACACACACACACACACACACACACACACACAGGCTAATTCACAGTGCAGCCCCTTCCACCATCAAAGTGTCCGCTTGTGGATTTAATTGAGAGCGAATAAGCTCCCAACTGGGGATTCTACAGCACGGCCAGCTGACACGGGTAAATCATACCACCTTGTCATCACTGAAGCTCTGCCTTTTCTGCTGAGACAAAAACAACTGAGTTTATAGCGACTATTTTGATGCTCATTTTGCTTGTTTTTCTATATTCCAATTATCCTGTGTATTATAGCAAACCTTGGTGATTTTGTACCCTCATAGCACAGTGTTGCTCTGAGGCAACAAACCCAAATCTGAGTGGGGGGGCCCCCAAGCTCCCACAAAGTGGGGTGAAATATTTTTTTCCACAAAAAATAAAAAGTCATGCCATAGAGGGTTAACAATAAAAAGAAAAGAAAAAGAAAAGCAGAGTGATGTTGATGAGAGAGAGGGTTTCGCACCATATAAACATTCATGTGAAGGAGACAAAAGCAGTAGCCACAAAGAAGAATAACAGCATAAATGTCATTAACTTATAGGTTCCATGTAAAGGTTTCTTGTAAACAAACAAGAGTTTACATTCAGTATTATGCACCAAAACACAGTGTTTATCCAAACAAATGTGTTGAATGGACTTCCTTCCTAATATTTTTCAAAGTAGCTTCAATATTCTATTGTTGTCATCCATGCCTGTTTGTCAGTCTTCTTCTTCTTCCATGTCTTTGCTGGTGATAAACAGCTCAACAGCGCCACCAGAGGCCAGAAGCTTCACTTTTAAGTTTATAAAGGTTTCTGAAGAGTGGTTGATTTTGAATTTTTCAACTTTAGTATTATTAGCTTAATTCACAAAGTATGCCCTTTAAGGGACTTTTACACTTTAAAGGCCTTTGCACATTGGGCGCGTTCAATTTGTGCGATTAATTCGCCCGTTAATAATTTCTATGGAACGTACAGTATATAGAGTCAAAACAAGCTTGCATATCAGCGACGATAGTTTGCTTTGCGAAATTGCGGCATTTATTTTTTCGAAACTGAGTTCGATTTTTCTAGGACGTCACTTCCGATAGTGAGACGCGTCAAAATTCACATGCCAAATTATTTTCTTTTTGGTTCTGTTTATTATTCGTGTCGCGCCCGGTGTGCAATGGCCTTTACACATTAGGTTTTCAAGCGATTAGACAAATGAGGTTTTCCCACAAAATGTCAAACTTTTGGCGAGCATGTTAGCAAACAGTTGCTTAGTTAGACCTTCAGCTGTTAAAAGAAACACAATCATGGATATGGAGTCATCTTTGCCACTTGGAAAATATAAGTCCATTATTTCCTGCAAATTTTCGATGAAATGAACTGGTTAAAATTGCATTTCAAGAATTGAAACGGGGAGACAGAGAGAGAGAAGGGGGATGACATGCAGTAAAGGTCCGCGGGTCAGACTTGAACCCGCGACCACAGCAATGAAGGCCTGAGCTAATATGGTACGCGCTCTATCGACTACGCCACTGGAGCGCCCCGATGCTACTGCTAATTAAAAGGAATATGAATACATGAATGTTATTCATTTGTGTCCATTTAATTTGAATATAATGTTAGTAGAGTCAAGTTATTTGTAGCCCACCATCACATAAACAGTTGGGATAAGAGTCTACCATAGCAGCAGCTCACAACCCAGCACAAGCTGTCTAAGGAAACGAAGAAAAACTTTACCAAAACACAATAGCGTATGCAATAGCGTGAAATGGAATCAATTTGAAACTGACTGAGCGCATGTGGAGTCATTTTGAAAAAGAGATCCCTCAAACTCTTAATGAAAAAGTCTAATAAAATACAGCCAAGGAACACATTGTCACATTGTACGATTCCAAGGTGCCAGGTGGGTGGGGTATAGAGGATAGAGGGAAGGCCTGGTGTTGGAGGTAGGGAAACTTGAAATATGTAGGACGCCCAGCTCCTCTAGAGAGAGAGAGAGAGAGAGAGAGAGAGAGAGAGAGAGAGAGAGAGAGGATAGGCACATGGTAGACAGCGGTACACCAGCAGACGTGGTGGCTGAATTTCTCTACCTTGATATACACCGTATGACAGGTGCTATTCCTGAGGTGACGTCTGGTGTGTCATGGAAGGACATGAAAACAGTTAGTAGGTGTCCATATAAAAATCATCCCCGTAGAGTGCCATACAATGCTATGACTCTAACTGCTGCGCCTTAAGGCCTATCCACTAAACAGAAGTACCATAGAAGTACTGTTATGAGGGCTGCATTTTATTTAAATTTTGACTGAATATCATACAAGAGCCATGTAGCTTATCAAGCGGCAGCTTAGTGGCATTTCTTCAGACGAAAAAAACGTCCTTTGTGTAGATAGGAAGTTCAGAGGTCAAGGTCATTTTCTGAGTGTAAAGAGGGTGTTAAGAAAGCAATAATGTGAGGCAAAAGACATGCACAAAATTGAATTAGTTTTAAAGTGTGCGTGTGTGTGTGTGTGTGTGTGTGTGTGTGTGTGTGTGCATGTGTGTGTGTGTGTGTGTGTGTGTGTGTTTTAGGGTGGGGCAGTTACAGTCATAGCGTCAGGCTCCTTGATGAGCTGTGAGGACAATTGTGGATATTTTGGCTGCATGGAAGGAAAGGAAAGGAAATCACCGTTCCACATCTGTCAACGAAATCACCAAAGGTTTTTTCTCCCTTTTTTGTCATTATTGGACAAACATCAGCTTATAAAATGACAGACACGGCTTGATTTAGTGCAGTGAAAAATGAGCACGGCTTTAAATCCGCTGCCTTTTCATATTTCATTGGATCCTGCCACTGTGAATTTGTTTTCATTGATCTGACAGCTGTAGGTCTTTCAATACATTCACACTGCTGTTCCAAGGACTACAAGCTCTTCGCCAACAATCCCAGAAAGCAAAGTATCTGAAGTTCAGGGTTTGCTCTATTTTCATTCCTGCTGCGGCCTAGATTTCAGTATTATTTTCTGAGATGATGCTCGTCCACTTGTTTAAGGCAATAAAAACAGACAATGACACGAGAAAAGACCTTGCATTAATTGTAGCCATGTGCCACTCGTGGGAACATTGACCACCTGTGTCTCTTGATGAGTCTCCATAGCACTTTTATATTCAGCAGGAAACAGGGACAGGAAATGTGCATAGGCTTAGGGATGCTGGGATACATCTCATGCACTGCACCGGCGAACACACCCAGAGCACAAATCCAGCAGCTGCCTGGATTTGTTTTGGCCCATGGCTGACCAATCTAGGGCCTAGCAAGACCCAGACAAATTTCCTGGTTGATAACAAGCAATTTCTGTCACAACAAGCAGCACGGCTTTGGGAATACTATGAATGCTATTTAAACCTTTCGGGAAGGGTGAGCAAAGGGAAAGGGTCCACCCTTAAACAATCTAACAGTGTTAGAAAAAGCAAAACATACATGTCACTATTGCCTGCAACTGTTATGATCTTTTTCGAATAAACCTTCTCATGTGACATGCCATAAGATTACATTTAAAGTAAATATGAAAAAATTGAATGAGATTACTTTTGTGTAATGTGAAAGGTGTCACTATAAAGCAATATTTTCAGCAGTAGATTGTTGTTTTCAGCACAACCCACTGTACGTCACCTGCCCAGCACCAAATTATTACACAATTACATTAGGGACTAGTCGGTGAACATAATGGAGAATTGAGCTGCTAAAATTTGGAACCTAAACAAATAGCTGCAAAGGAAAGTGAATATTGGACTTTGTAGGATATGTGTCTGGCGGTGGGACAGCCCACTTACCCTCAACCCCATTTGCTGGATGTGTAATCAAGCATCTGTTTTCTAACTAGTTTCATAACAGTTTAAGTCATATTGTGTGTGAAGGGGTGTTTGAGGGTAAATAAAACAAATGCTCATGTGGGAGCAAAGTATACCTAGCGTAGCAGTCTTGCAACATAGCCTAATGTTGATAACATTATTAAATCATCTCAGAAAAGGTATGAGCCACGCACAGCTAAAGCTGAAAACCATACTCATGCCCATCCACTTTGGGCTGTCACAATGGATTCCAGGGAATAGTAGGTCGCCAATAACTATTAATGACAAGAAAGGTTAAAGTAGAACATAAATGCTAAACACTTGCTCACAAAATAACACCTGGGAATAATTGGACAGCATGTATGGATGACGCATAATAGTTTAGGACTAACACGAGTCTGGGACTTTCCTTTAACAGTGATAACATATTAGAAAGTTCAAACTCTTGCCAAGCACATCAAAGGCAAATACTGAATATGCTCCTCAGATCAAGCACAGGGCTAAATTAGAGGAGCGGTTTTCAGTTTTACAACAACAACATGAAAACGATGACCTCTGGATAGTCCTCATAGTAATCTGGCTCCGTTTTCCCACGTCTGATATGACGGGCTTTAGGGGTTCGGTGCTACTGCAGAGAAATATGCAAATAGCTGCCGCCAGTCCAATAAATAGGTCAGAACCTGGGCAGGCTTTATAGCAGTGAAGTAATAATGTGTTGTTTTCTAGAAACTGAGTGATCATTCATTTGCATACACTGCAGGCTTGCATGCCAGTGAAGGGGGTCAGTCATCTGATAATCTATACATGTGCATGCATAGGATCACTTGAGATCGGCCTGTCTGTTGTGTGTGAAACTATTTGGCAGAAGTACGGAGAAGTAAGAAGCGAATGGGAGCACTACCAAGCTGCAGAGAAGAGTGAAAACACTTTGTGATGCAGAGCAGGTTGACAGCAGAGCAAATCCACAATAGCCGGAGACACACTTGCATATTTATGCCACAGGGGTCAAAGGTTTTTGGAAACCAAGAGATAGTTTACTATGTGGAAAGATTCAACAGGATAGAATTGCAAAACTTTCTTCATATGATGTAATGTTTTGAATTCAAGTTTGAAAGAGCTCTTCAATAGTAGAAATGTCAACCCGAGTTCAGGGGGATGTTGATTATATTCTAGAGTGGGAAAGAACCTATCTACACAAACGTGACAAACGAAAGGCATTATTAATTTTGCCTGTCCTATCCTTAAAAAACAACAAGAAAAAACATGGATATAAGTGTTCATCTTTTCATCCTTCATATAAACCTGAATTCACCTACAGTATACAGCCATTGGCCATTGGCTGCGACTGGTGGATGGATAATGCTTGGAATGCTACCACATTTGCCCAAAATGCTATGGGTTTGGTTGTTGTAGTTGTACTGTATTCTTCACTGCTCCTGTTATGCTCCCATTGTAAACACAGCCATTGGTACAGCCACAATCACGCTGACTGCAACAGCCAAAGCCATGTCATCCCCATGGCTATAGTCAATAGCACAGTTACAGCCTAAGCCACCCACAGCTGAGGACGCATGCGCTAGCATTGTGGTCACAAGCTGTAGTGCATAAGGTAATGAAAATATGCAAAGGAGTGACAAGACTTAAAGGTGGAGTCAGCAATTCAGGAGAATACCTGTTGTCAAAATCACTCCTCAATATCAGCTGAACATCTACTCAAGATCCGCTACCTGTCCATTCTCTGTGTGTGTGCTGGCAAAAAGTCTGGTGTTAAAACACAGCCAAAGCTCTTTAAACTGGTATGTAAACAAAGGGTATGGAAAAAAATGGTGGCTGACTCCACCTTTAATGTGGGAAAACCCACACTTATTGTAAGGGCCACTTGTTATAATGAGTTAAAACGCCTGGAAAACAGTTTGGAAATTCGGAAAACATCTCACAGGTACCACAGGATAAATGCAGCCATGTTTCTCTGTTATGGCGCAATCAAACTGCAGGGACCATGACCTCTCAGTATTTGCTCTCAGTTTGTTTGCATTGAACCAGAAGAACTAAGCCATAAATTCTTATGAGGGATAGCCACCTGCCGCAGCGGGTTCAAGCCTCTCAAAGGTGGGGGTTGCTGTGCAAAACATCTGTGGTCACCTTGTTTGGACCAAAACAGTCTGAGAGTGAGGAGGGCCGTGAGGATCCAGCCTTCAGCCATCACTAAACCCTTAAACGGTCATTTTCAAAAAGTTCCACATTAAATAAACAAATAAGACTGTGCCATCCATGTCTACAGCCTTGACCCCAAACATGAAATGGGTTCTGGCCCAGTACTAGGGACAGTTTCAATAAAGTACGGGTCACTTCGACCAGTCCCATCAACAACAGTTGTGAAAACTTGGGAAAACCTTGAAGCGGTATCAAAGCCAACTGAGAGGATGACGAAGACAAGAGGCCAGAAGGGGACTCCTACAAACCCACAGAGACTTTGCTTCATCTTGATTTCAAATCCATCACTTCCATGGAACACGGAGCAAAAGAAAGCTCTAGCTTTTCTGATAAGCTGGATCCAACAAAAACACTGATGTCATCATAAATGGGGCCTGGGTAAGAGCCTGCCAATGACAGATTGCTGATAATTCATTCAACGTCATTGACCCAAACTCAAGTGAGATAAATACGCGAGGAGCCTGTGATTCTGAAGATCTAAAGTTTATTTTATTATATTATATCAATCACAAATGAGACAAGCTAAAAGTCTGTTTCAATGCCAGCTTTATTGCTGTTTTAGTACATAGCCTTCTGAACTCCCGATGGACTTTGGGGCTTGATCCCAATATTTATGTCATCCTCAAGGCCAAAATCAAGAGGGCGAACACAAACAGAGAGAAAAGACTTAAACTCTCAGTTTTTACTATGTTTCGGGTCTAATTGTTTGTGTCTTCATCTGCTTCTAAGCTAATACAAAAGATTAGCGCACAGCATTTCACCCAACAATACTACTAACACTAATACGTATATTGGAAGAAACCCACGATGTATTTCCATCACTCCGGACAATATTTTTAAACATGTTGGAGCTGGAACATATCCCTTCAGCTTTGACATGTGCAATCAACTTACAACATACAAATCACAATAAAGTCTAAGCTTTAGTTCAATCTTGTTGAATATACCATGCCAAATCCATAACTTATAAACCTAGCCACTGTAAGATGAAGGTTTTCTGTAACAATATTGTCTACTTAGATCATGAAAGGAGCAACCATGAGTGCAACAATGGTATCACTTGTGTTCTTGTACTTGCAGGGTTCCCTGGCAGGTAGCTGCCCGATCGTTCTGTAATAGGATCAAGGAAGAAAAGCTGACATGAAAAATAATCCGACATAACAATTTGCATATTCTCTAACGATGAATGGTACAGTTCACCAGATGTCACCGCTGCACTCTGGACGCACATTCTCCAAGTTGCAGCCCTCGCCTACACTTTCCAGCCACACAAAAGCTCTTACAGGTGCCAAGTAAGCAAGGATCAAGTCTTAAACCACCCAAATAGGAATCGGCACTGAGGCTATTTTCTTCCCCTTTGTGATCATGACCACTTCCTTCAGGAGTATTGCTACTTCAGTTGAATCATGAATCTTTGGCAACATTCTGATGTAGGAAAATACATTTTTGCTGTTATTTCAGAATGAGGATCTGAAGGTACTGGTAAAAAAAAAGAAGCTACATACAGTGGGCAGCAACTAGTTTGTGAGCTGATTTTAGATTCCTCTTTTTAAATTCCTCTTATATGAATTAGAATCATGCATTAAAATGACCTAGGACAGGCTGTCTCGAGATCATAATAGTCCAGTGTATGTATTATTTTGGGGCCTGTCTGCAAGAACCCAGCTCTCTGCTCATCTGCTGTCTAGACTGCCTGTAGGCCTCCCCAGCCATAGCCTGATCAAGCCAGTGTGCTGACCCAGCATATAACCATCTTTTTTTTTCGCAGCCAACTGGCCAAGGCAGGTCACAAGGAATCCACCTTTCATCAGAGGAATCAGCAACCAATCTGGAATGCATGGACATGTTTTGTGTCTGTTTCTTTGCTGTGGCAGACTGCAGGACAATGTAAAGGAATACTTTTACTGGGAATGCACTTTTCTTGCAAAAGGGTTAAGTACCCCCTCTCATACCTTACAGTATGTATGCTAACTATAAAGCTAGAACAAGGCTAAGCTATATGAATTATATTGATCTATTCAGCAAGCTCTCGTAAAAAAAATTAATACGCTTATAACACAAACGATTCCTTTAAGAATTCGAACATAATGTCCATCCGTAAAGTGGGTTTGAAAAAGGTTAACGCTGGAACATTGGCAAAACTGTGCTGTCTGCCATACAAATTCTGCATCTTTCAGTAATGTGGGGTACACATAATCTCTTGAAAAGAAAGAACCTCTGGAGGCTCTGAAACTCTGGAAAGTCTGTTTTGGTTTTGGCAGCTCACTCCTGAGTCCCTCCCAGGTGATATTTTTTGTTACCTGCTGTCATGAAGATACATCATAAAACGTCTCAGCTCTAACTTTAGGCCCTGCTGGATTTTTCATGTTTGTCTGTCTCTCTCTCAGCTGACATCTGAACCTCTTGAGAAATGTCTGTGTGTGACCACAGCCCCATCTCTTTCCAGTCTTACAAGGCCCAAGCATCAAAGATGGTTGTAAATGTCTTATAGATGGGTGAGAATATCTGTGGGTAAAGGAATGTAACATGTCAAAAATAGATACACAAACTGAGCTACTTATTCCTGACGAAAAGGCCCCTCCTCTGTAATCCCTCAGTTTTTTTTCCCACGGTCTCAACCGTGTTTCAGGGAAAAAGGGTGTTTAATTGTGTATGTTCTGCTCACATAATGTTTTTTCAAGATTGTTTAAAGCCCTTTACATGCCTTTGCATGAAGCTTATGGTGCGGTAACTTGCTAGTGTTTTTTTTATATTTCCTAATGTCTCTCACATTTTGTCATCTTCTAGGAATTATCCACTTCATCTGGAGGGAAATTGCTCTTCGAAATCTGCTGATTCCAAACCTCAATGGCTTTCACAGTCATTTGTTTTTACTCCATACATTGTCTTAATGGTCTTTATTGTCTGTTTCCTTACTGTGACCGAGGTTGGGGACAAAGTCACCTTAGATCCCATGGAGCAGCCAAACAGGAGCCAGACTTGTATCTAGACAACAACATGGGGAAAACATCCAGTCCGGACTACATTCTCTATGGTCGTGTTTGTGGAGGTCAGTAATACAAGTTTGGTCAACACAAGGGTATGTGGCTTTGGGTTATATTGGGTGAACTTTCAACAATAACTAGGCCTAATGTAGTTACAGTACCAGCTGGTATTGTAGCCAGTCTGTTACCACTTGGATTCTATGATTTTTTTTTTACTCTATCAGTGATGTTGTATTAGCACCTTTGTGTATGAAGAGTCTAGGAATTTAATTTTGAATTAAATTAAAGCCCAGCAAGAGCCCTCTTTGATCAGAGGACTGGGATATTTATTGCCTTAATTACTGTGCTTGTTAGTCTTTGGAAGAGTAATAATCCACTCCTGAACCTCTGACGGGGACACAGGGTTGAAGCGTTCTCATTCGCAGGTTTTTTCACTGTCAACAAGCCTGCGCCCCACGGTAGGTTAGCAGACTGTGTGAAACGTACAGTATTTGCTATGTAACTGCATACGCCACTGATACAATGTTTAACAGCTGTGTGTGGAAGAAAGAAGCCTGGACAACTTGAAGTTGGAGACTGGGCTTCTTACCAATGTAAACCACTCTTGAAATGTCACTATTTCTTTTTGATCCCAGGCCAACAAAAACTAACTCAAGACATCACAACTTCCAACCCCAAAGTTGCCCCAATACAATAGGTTTTCAAAAAGCCAAATGTACTGTAGGCCTACAAAACTATTTATTATCTTTGTAGTAATAAATACTCTCTTTAATCATACTCCTTTTCCATTAGACTACTCGACATGGCTGATTAAAGGGATCGATCACACCATTTGCTTTCTTGTTGAGAGTAAGATGATAAGATTGATACACGTTTGCATAGTGAATATGAAGCTCCCGCCAGCAATCGGTCAGCTTAAGGTTTTTGAACATGGATTAAGAGCGAGCTTAACTAATAACACAAAAGTATAAAAGCTGTCAAACAGCTCACCAATTAACATGTTATATTTCAATCTGTACAAAAACCAATGTGTAAAAGTGACCTTTTGTGGTTTTACGGGGGATATGTGCCTGGAATGGTTACTGTGTGGTAGAAGGAAAGAAGAGAGAACTAGCATGTAATGGAGCTGGACAAACCAGCTGTAGCAATTTCCACCAATTTCTGCTGCTAACAATGCTTACCGGCTTATAGCAGTAGGTCCTTATTTACTGCACCAAATGTGCTCAGCTCTTCGTACTAATACGAAAGTAGAGCACATACAGAGACTAAAAGCTTAGACTGAAAGCTATCTGGAAGCTAATGTAAGGTCAAAGTACACTCCCCATAAAACCAAAATTTGACGTCTTTACTCTTTTGTACAGATTAAAAGGGGAGTAACAGCTAGTTTTGTTCAAAACGCTAAACCTTGTAAAACCACAATTAATCACTTTTTTTGCCTTTGGAAAAAAAAACAGGCTAACTTTCCACCTCGCTGCTAATCAAACTGTCTCCTGGCATTAGACATATTTTCCATAGCGAAGAGACAATGGCATTAACTTATTCATTCAAATGTTGAGCAATTCCTTCATATCAAATTCATAAAGTCACTGCCTAAATGGACATCCATATAGTCCTACACATCTTCACAACTGCCCCATGAACAACTTAATGTCTCAACTTTCAAACTGCCTCTAAATGTTTGCCTCATATTAGACCCCATTTTCATCCTTCCATTCACATGCTGCCAATCTCTTAGTTACTTTCCCATGCACAGCAGATTCTGCCAGCGCTGTAACAATAGCCTCGGTTGGAGTGCACAGCTGAGGTGGAGTCTGCAGCGTCTGCTTTGATTGCTGGAATAGTGGTACAGAGCGAGGAGACATCCTTTGGGAGATTTTGTTACTCATTGAATTGTCCAGGTCTCTATGCTATGCTCCAGACCTCGGTCATAAACAGTCCATACCAGTCAACTATGCAAATTCTCTTTCCTCAATAATCTCTTTGCAGTTTTGAATTGTTCTGTCTTGGTTGGATGAATCTAGAAACAATGCAACGCTTGAGTTGAGTCTGTCATATGGTCTGTAGGCTATTTCTCTCTGTTGCCTTCCCTCTTGCTCACCACTGTACCTCATTCTCTCCACTGTAGCCTACTGGCATCGGCACCGGGCTTCGAGAGGCCTCCGCAGAGGGGGGAAGCATGGGGGAAACTTGGAACAATATATTGTAGGTAAATAAATGCTCTGTCTGAAAAAGAATGCCTTTCCAAAACAGACCCAAGGCCCCTCAAAGCAACATGTGCCCCAAATAATGCCCTTATTACTCCTGTGATAATATGATAATAATGCTCTGACCTTTTTTTTAAAAGTCAATGGGTTCACTGTGCAAACAAGGACCAGCACTCTCAGAGTAGGGAATATCATCTGGGGCCTTGAGGAGACTGCACGTGATAAAGTGTGTGTGTGTTTGTGTGTGAGGGAGAGAAAGAGGGGGGAGACATAGTGAAGATGCAGTATCTTATTCACTCCTCGTTCCAGCTTTTCTGCAATAAAACTAAACTTTTGACTTTGTTGTTTAGTCTTGGATCAGAGGCCTATGGCCAAAGGAAGACAGAGATAGTGTGAAATGCGGTGAAACAGGTGAACGACGAGCTAATCTGATGATATGGACTATAATATGCGGCTGTTAACCCTGCGGATAGGATCTCGGCCCGGTGTCGATCAGAATCTTTGGCTGGCTGGGCCATGCTGGCAGGAGTGTGGTCCAGCTATTGGTACCAGATGAGTGGATGAGTCAAAATACTGAGCAGATGTGATGAGTGCATAGTCAAAATAGAAGAAAAAAAGAGAGCAAAATCATATCTTATCTCAAAATATATTGAATAGGTTTAATACACATGTTGTTGTTTGTAGTCTTGAACATATTTTTTTTAAAGCAACATTTCTAAAATTTATGCACAATAGTAGCTCTGTTGACGCTTGTCTTTCAATATGCGTTCACTCGGTGGCAGGGCTGTAACGATACAAAAACTCACAATACGATTTGTATCACAATTTTTGACCCACGATTCGATACATACAACGATTTGTTTAATTTAAGAAGCATTTTATTTAATTAACATTTATAATAAAATTTAACATTTAGTAATAATTAACCTGACCAGATTTGAACACAAAGAACAAAACATTTCTCTCTTCTCTGTAACATAATAATACTATTGAATGCGGGATCGTGGTTCTGTGTATCGCGATTCTTGCTTCGATACACATATCGTTACAGCCCTACTCAGTGGGGTACTTAATGGTCTACTTACGTAAGTTCTAATATTTTGTTTAAGTGGTATGCTTTCGCACTGCGTACCAGCTTCTCCTCTCTAGCTCCTTGCTAAGCTGTCAGCTGTATTATTTATGTAAAAACAAATGAAGCCAAAATCTCATCTCCAATACTCTTGTGTGCCAATACCTTTACATATTTGAAGTTTTTCCTGACTTACTCAAGACTCGACAGGAAAAAGATGCATTTCTGCTTAGCGTCCTGGCATTACGGAGAGCATTGGACCAGGTCCGGGAAGTAGAAATATTCAAACTAATCTGTCATTGTTTATCCTCTCACTCTGACATATCTACATCCCGGTGGAACATTGGGTATGTAGTCTATTGAGGAAGAGCAGCAGCAGAGACTATAGCTGAAACCTATGGATGGAGGGAAACAGAGGACAAAATCTTTGCTGCACACAACAGTCTTGAGTGATATATCCCTTGCACTGGTTCCAGCACCTGAAAAGTCCATCACTTCCAAGAAAACTTTTGGGAAAGCACCAGTTTGTCGGCAGCAAGAGAGGAAGAAGGGAAAAAGAGGGGGAGAGAGAGATAGACAGAGGAAAAAAGGGGGAGTAAAATTGTTCCTGCGTCACGTTTCTTTAATTTGTTCTCCAGCTGCCAATGAAAATGATGACCTGCTGAAGGTTTTTTCTCTTTTTTTTCTTCCTCTTGGCTCTACATCTGCTTTAGCAAACCGCACAGCTGGAGCACCACACTGAACAAGTGTAATCTTTATAGTTTAATGAGTATGACAAAGAAGACTGATAGGACACAAGGACCTGGCTCTCTCAGTGATTTGACTCACTGATAAAAACGACTGGCTTCCTCCCACCCATGAGTTTATATGTGTGTCCTTACCAGTGAGAAGTGCATACGTTTTCACCTGCACATATAACTGATGGGACAATTGCTTAGAGCCTATTTTAAGTTAATTCAGCAAACATTGTGAGATTGAGGTTCCGAATGTAAAACAATTAAATATTAAATGTAATTATAAATCACAAACATATTACTTTTACATGGCTCACACCAACAACATTCATGATAAAAACGTTTGAATACCTAGAAAGAGTCATTAATAGTCATTTAATATGCTCCAGAACCATACTGCAGCTGCGCAAACCTAAAGCAGATGCCATGATGAAATCGGATGAACTTGGCCGGGAAAGGGGTTAGGACAAACCAAACACCAACGTCTCCAAAATGATGCAGTGTGTTTCAGGTGACAAGGAGGGGCTGCGCAGCTACCTCCGAGGCAGGCGCACTTCCTGCACCGTCCACTGCAATATATAAACCCGCAAAGACGGACTTCTCCTGAAGCACTCACAAAAGTTTGCAAAGCGCATAGAGTACTCACTTGCAGCCCTCTCTCTCCTCTTTTCGACCCATAACGCAAGCTTTGGAGGTGATACAGCCTTGGCAACGCACGCACACGGAGAGGAAAAGGTAGGACCAAAGAATGTGTGATGCAGTGTCACTTGTATTTCTGTCCTGTATTGTAAAGCATGGGATTTTCGAAGCTTGAAATATGCATGTCTTAATTGTAATAGCCTACACCTCATATGTGCGCACCGCGGAGGCAACACTTACACGAGCTTATCCTATTGCTTTCTTTTCAGATCAGTCCAACACGCGGGATAATCTATCTGCAGTTTCCTAAAAACCAAACATGAAACCTCAGTTATTTGTCATTGACTTTATACTCCTGTGCATATCTTGCGGAGCAAGTGCATTGGCAACGAGTATTGCCGCTGTGCCTGCCAACTTCACCAATCTTGGCGCTGCGCACACCTATGGAACAGACACCACGACTACTTCTAAAATCAGGAGGAAGCGTTATATTAGTCAGAACGACATGCTTGCCATTCTTGATTACCATAACAAAGTAAGAGGGAAGGTGTTTCCCCCGGCATCCAATATGGAATACATGGTAAGTGAGAGCTGTCAATCAAAACTTTTATTTTTTCTTATCAAGGTTTCCTGTCTTACACTTAATGCATGATATTCCTGGAGCCAAGTGTACCATCTTTTTATCATCATGTGTATTTTCTGGCAATGACCAACTGCATACAATAATTTGTAACAGGATGTGATCATATTTTTAGAGATGTAGCCTTATTGATGTTTGGATGTAAAATGACAAATGTCTTTAAGTGTCTTGGCACCTTCAGCTGTTCAGCAGATTGCACTGACTGTAGTAGACCACCAAAGTAGTCTATTCCAAAGGAAGAGGGGTCATATATGTAACCAGTAGCCTGCTGACATTGTGAGATGGACAGAGCATTACTGCCCACTTGTAGGCCTGTTAGAACTGACTCCAAATGTGTGTCAAGTTTGTCCAAAAACGTCTCAATCAGTCTTTTCATGACATCTCCATATCATATTTTCAATCCGATTTTATGTGATTTTAGTGCTAATTTCAGTACTATGAAAAGTTTCTCCAAAATCAGCAACTGTTTTAAGCCAAACACAGCAACTGAGTTTTCCCTTTAAATGGGCAGCATCGCCTTTCTCTATCGTTGCAACAAAGTGGTCTCTTTCCTAAAAAGATCTTCTGCAGAGTGAAGTAATGTGAGTAAGTCTCTTGCCATTCCCCTAGTCACAATCCATTCCCAAAGAAATCACACATGAGCGTGGCTGTAGGCAAGTTTGGATTCTGGTATTATAAGCCTATCCAAGCCGCTGTCTGTTTGGTGAAAGAATTACACAGGACACTGGGCAACTAACTCCATCCGCTTATGTAACCGATTTGATGGATGAGGACTATTGCATATCGCCATGGTAACACCTGTAACAGCAGCAGCTATGAGCTCAGAAAGTGCCCGGCTCTTATCTCACGTCTCCCGCTGCTGAATGAAGATCTGGCGCTTGATATTTTTTCCATGGGTTATGTAATGGGTTGTTTTCCATGTTCCCACTGAGTCTCTGTGTGTTTTAGGTGTGGGACGACACCCTGGCTAAGACAGCCGAGGACTGGGCCCACGCCTGCATGTGGGAACACGGGCCACCTCACCTCCTCCGGTTCCTCGGTCAAAACCTCTCGGTCAGGACAGGACGGTGAGTGACCTATGACCCCCTCTCCCTCTCGCTGACATCTGCTGCTCCTCTCAGGGATGGCTCTCTCTCTCAGCAGTCATGGTCGTTGCTTTGCAGCCCCCTTTTTCTTCTTCTTCTTCTTACCCCTTACAGTTTTTTTCACACTGTGACCCAGTGACTGCCTCAGGAATGCTCCCGTGACTCTTCAGATAAACACACGTTGTTTTTGCAGCCATGACCCATGAGGACAAAGGCGCATCCCCTTTAGTAGGTCTTGACTTTCCATTTGGAAACACAGGGCACCTTCATGTTTTCCTACACTTCTACATCTTATTGAGGAACCAGCATCATTGGACTCAATGGGATACAGCTTATTCCAACGATTCCTCTTGACTCTCAGAGAGAGTTCCGTAGTAAGGTTATTCTGTTGACTTGCAGAAAATTATGCTAAATAAATAAAATAAAATAATCAGATTTCATAGGAAATCATTTATGTAGTTTAAATAACTAGCCCAACCTACTCTTATGTTCACATGCTAGAGTTGATGTCGAGAGGACGGCTGCCATGATTCAACCAAATGGTATAAATTGTCTTCAAAACCTGAATTAGAAAGATGCAGACAACATTACATACAACTTTTGTTCCCACTTATTCACATGGGCCATGGTGGGCAGCTGTTTGGCTCCGCTGGTCCCATGTTCCTTTGCATTTTGCTCGTTCCGTAAGGAAAGTCAACGTTTTGCAGTGCAGAGCGTGTCTGGATATCTTCCAAACAAACCAGGCCATTGTGCAAAAACAATCGTGAGAATTAATTCATTAAGTGTTCAAATTGTTGCTGGTTGGCCGCAAACTCTGAAGCGCTGGCACATCTTCTTACTGATGACAAGGAGCGTGGCCAGTTCGTCAATAGTGAACATGGTTGTATTAGTGCAGATGGTGTATTGTATTTCAGAACCAAAATACATGGGTACAGATCACAGACATAATCAAGGTTTGAGTCTCAGTCTGCTGACAAGGTTGTCCTGTGTTGCAATAGTTGCTCATCATTCAGTGTGTTTACATGCAGACCCATAATCGGGTAAATAAACGAATAAGACTTCAACGGGACTTGTAAAATGCATGTAAACACCTTTATCCGATCTACTTCGCACACAAATCGGCACATTAACGGACAAGCGAAGTCGGATAAGAACACCTAGATAACTCGTTCATAGTCGGCATTCTCTCTGCATGTATACAGGGATCGGATATCGCATATCGGAGTTCTCGTTCTGCGCTTGCTCGAGAATCCCCGCAGAGGATTTCACAAGGAAGTGGAAGGAGACGACTTAAAAAAATAGTAGGGTTATTGCATAGATAGTATATAAAAATATAAATATAAATAAATATTTATATACATATAATAATTTATATATATAGATATATATATATAGATATATAAAAATGATTGCCGGAAGGGAACCGGACGTGGCTCTATAACCACTGGTTGAAAGGGCTACAGCGCCACCTAGCATAGTGGAGACAGCCATGCATCGGACATTTATCCGATTCCTGAAAGGCCAAGTGACACGGTCCGTTCGAGTGTCTTGTTCGGTATATGTCTTAATCCAATCTACTTGTGCCATGGAAACGCACTGACTGATTGTAATATGTACAACATATCTAACTGTTCATGTGTGTCCTCTGTCCACAGCTATCGATCCATTCTTCAGCTGGTGAAACCATGGTACGACGAGGTCAAAGATTACTCTTTTCCTTACCCCCGCGACTGCAACCCTCGATGCCCCCTCAGATGCTATGGGCCCATGTGTACCCATTATACACAGGTACAAAGTCAACATTCACGAATGCATGTGATACTGTTGGATCACTGTGAACTGTGGCATTAAGAGTGGATCCTGATTGGTCTTCATTGCAGATGGTGTGGGCGACGACCAACAAAGTGGGCTGTGCTGTCCACACGTGCCATAACATGAACGTATGGGGTTCGGTGTGGAAACGGGCAACATATTTAGTTTGCAACTACTCACCTAAGTAAGTATGCTTGGTAAGCTGGTTGGTGGCATGGTTTCCTTTAGACAATTTCGTATAGGGTTAATTGCTCGTTGTAAGGAATACTTGTTAATGAACCTGCTAACCTGGTGACGACAGGCTTAATCAGTGACACAGGCCACTCTGTTCTGTGCTGAGTTGTGAAATGCCACCCATGTTGCTGGGAGATTCAGATAACCTCAATACAAGCCTGTGGACCGGTACTGCATTACCAAAGCTCTAGGGACCCGCGGAATAGGAAAGAAATTCCTGAAAAAATTCCAATAATCAAAGCCTGTTTGGACGTGTGACCGACTTGTGACATAGGTTCTTTAATCCCACTGTTTGAGACATATGTAAGGGTAACAGGATTAGGACATTGACTTCCTAGTTAAGATACCTAATTGAAAAAAATAAAAAATAAATTTCAAGGTAGAATTAGCTGGTTTACAGCCACACCTTATAATGCGATTTGTCTCCGATACTCATGCTAAAGTGTGATTTCTCATTTTCTCTCAAAGAAAAGATTGCGAAATCAGTGAAGGTCAAGGTCCATTTGATTGCAGTGCTGGAGCCTTCAGTCTTATTGCATGATATTCAGCAGCAGATATGACCTAGTTGTCATAGAGTTCTAGATGTTCAAATTGCCATTTTTTTCTAAACACTTTAATAGATTTTGGACAAACTGGGAAAAAATGTATTTTCAGATTGAAATCATCTGATACGATGGAGAAACAGAACAGCGACTCAATGGACATTTAAAACAACATTGTTTCTTAGGCTCATTTTCCAATCTAAAGGACACATACAGGAATAAGGAATGAAGTATATTGACAATCCATATTTTTGGGGGACTTTTATCTTTTTATTACCCCCGCGACTCCAACCCTCAATGCCCCTTTCAGATGCTATGGGCCCATGTGTCAGTGTGTATCTTCATTTCTGTGGTTATCTCCAACTCCATTGACACTGTACATGTTTCTCCTAGGGGTAACTGGATTGGAGAGGCTCCCTACAAAGTAGGCGTGCCCTGCTCTGCCTGCCCCCCCAGTTACGGGGGCTCCTGCAGCAACAACATGTGTTTCCCTGCCATCAAGACAAACTACCTGCACTGGTTCAAATAAACACAGGTCTCCTATGGACACAAGCTGACAACCTACAGTACCACAAAGAGACACTATGTTAATCCCGTAAGGACTTGCACAACAGTTGTGGACCACACTATTTTGTATATATCGGCTTATTTAAAGACTCAAATACACATGTGAAGGCAGCAGACTATTTAGCGTTGATGACTTGTAAATAAATTGTAAATTATGTCATTGTAACAAAATTGCTATTACTATTTGAATTGATGAAATATAAATTATGTGTAGTAGAGTGGGTCCTCAAATACAAATGTGGTGCAGCGTACACTTTTGTTTTTCACTTTATCAGTTTACCACTGCCATTGTGGTAATTAAGGAAATAACACAATCATAGCTGCTCATACCTGCCCATGTTGGTGCTTTGGGGCATCACACCTACATGTTGTGTGCTCTGTCCTCACAGGAATGTTGTGATATTACGATCAAAGCTTTTGACCTCAGAGGTGTAAAACCTACACCGGCGGTGTCAGCTTTTTAGCTGTCGAGTCTGTTCTAGTCAAGTTGACTTTATAACTTCAAATCTTCTGCTATTTCAAATTGTGTCCTGCAACAAATGAAAAAAAAATTGTTGGCAAATGTGCACTTACTGTAAACTGAAAATATGGGACAAAGGGAAGATACATCAGTCAGATTTAGGTGTCTTTATTTGAATGTAAGCATAGAAGACACTTTTACATTTACACAGTTTCAATCTGCACTGATTAGGTTGTATTTCATTACAGGCATTTCAGCAATCACTTTGACCCACACGTCTGTTCTATAATCATATTTGTACATGGTATTTTGGTATATGATATACCAATATATTGATATATTGGACACATGCGTTGTTTATTTTTTGATATGATCACTGATGTAGTTTGGATTTTGGAGTTAGGCACTCAAGTGCACCTTAATTGTTTCTAAATTTCCCAAATACCAGGAAATTATTATGTTTTTTTACATGTAAATAATCATTATACCTTGAGTTTCATAAAACAATTATACTATAAGTTATTCATTTTTATATGGGAAAAAAATATTTAATTGATAGTACTTTTTTTTATTGTTTTGTAAAAGGATTGTAAATATATCTGAACAATTAAAAATGAATGAATATTGTTTGTTTGCTTGTCAACTTCTATAGTGTTGAAGGGATTTTGCTTTGAAATGTTTATTAACTTTGGTCATTTTCTATGAATGAAGCACTTGCATATTAGTGGAGAGCGAAGGCCTCGACAATTTAGTTTCAGAAATATATTAGAATTTATTTTCAAATTGGGAAAGTTTCTCTTTACTGATGATATGCCGTTCTCGCTCATCATCTGCATAAAGGAGATATAAAACAACGACAACAAAGAAATATTGAAATTGATAAAAACTTTAGTGGGAATTGTTGCATTACAAAATAGGGAAACATTTTCCGCACTGACTGTATTTAAATCAATGTTAACAACAAGCTATTTATGCATTGAATTGCGCTTTTCCTGTTTTGTTTTGTATTTGTAATAAATTGGTCTATTTTGATTGTGTTTTATTTTTATCTTATACAATTCAACCCATGTCTAGCCTTTGGTGTGAGAAGAGACAATATATCCATATATTTTTTTTAAAAGTTGCTGCTATTTGTCAAATTGAATAAAATACATTTTGAAATATGTATATATTGATTTATGGTACATAATATAAAAAGGATATATATATATATATACATATATATATATATATACATATATATATATATATACATATATATATATATATATATATATATATATATATATATATATATATATACATATATATACATATATATACATATATATATATATACACATATATATATATATACACATATATATATATATACACATATATATATATATATATATATATATATATATATATATATATATATATATATATATATATATATATATATATATATACACATTTAGGGTATTTTTTGGGCATTTTTATGCTTTACTGATAGTGCAGAGAGACAGAGGTGAAATGGGGCAGAGAGGGGAGTGACATGAAGAGAACGACGCCCTACCAACTGAGCTAAGGGCGCCCCGTAAAAAGGATATTGATATCTCAAATTCATCACAGACTAAAATCTGACAAAATACTCAACCGTTTTGGATTTCGTTAGAAAATGATCTTCTACACTTGTGCATATATCTATTCATCAAGTTTCATCCCAAAATCTGAACTTTTAACCAATATTATCACTAAATGTATAGGGAGCCAAACTTATCTGCTGCTTGCTTCTTGGAGTTCCGGAACACACGTGAATTAAAACAGTGCATTTTGAAAAGTCCCACAATCTGTGTATCAAAGGCTAGGAGGGAGGTGAGAGAACTGAGGGCTGCAGCAGAATCCGTAAAAGATAAGGTTGACTTTGGCTCAGTCCCTCCATGTCTACACAAATGAATGACTGATAGTGTTTCAGGGGGACCCTCTTGTTTGAGTTTGTCCAATGAAACCATTGACCTCACTGAGAGGGAGAGACAGGGAGCAGAGTGGAATGCTACAAGCAGAAAGACGAAGTATGTGTGTCACCAGCAGACATACAGACTAAATCAAAGAGTGGGAAATGGAAAAGACATTTAATGTTTTCTTTCTCTACTGCTTTATTGGTTGGAGTTGATGGTGATGGAGAATGTAGGAAGAGTTGGTAAAGAGGAAGGGACAAACATGGAGTAGGGAGCCGTAAATGTGCTGGGGCCGGTTTCCCAAAGCCTTCTTAACGCTACGTCATTCGTAACCCCTACGTAGAGTTCCTACTAAACGTTTCGCCGGTTTCCCGAAACGTTCTTTGCTACGAATCTCTTTCGTACGTCATACGTTGGTAAGGTTGGTCTGGAGCGCCCTCAGAGCCTTCTTAGCTCTACCGTAGGGATGTTTCAGCTCTCGCTTGTGTCATTTAACTAATAAATCTGACTGTATTTCATATCAAACGGACACAGCGATGACTGTATTTAATAACAAACTGTTCAAAACGATCCAACTGTAGAGTGTATATCACGTATATTTAAAGTAGGCTTAGGCTATTATATATTTTAGCAGAATACCATTAACTCTGATTCACAAAGTGTTCAAACTATATGAACAAGTAGCCTACTTTTTAGTCATCTAACTGACTTGACAATCAGCATTAACTGAATGGATGCGATGTCCCTCAATATGAAAATACTTTATACGTGATACACTATAGCCTACAGTCGGATCGTTTTTATCAGTTTGTTATTAAATACAGTCATCGCTGTGTCCCTGTGATATGAAATACAGTCAGATGTATAAGTTTAATGACACAAGTGAAAGTCCCTGCGATCGCTGTGGCATCGCCAGAGATACAAACCCCCACATTTCCTTCCGTAAAGCACCATGCGTAAAACGGACACGAGTCACATCCCTGTTGCGCATGGAACTGCCACAAGTCATTCATGATGAAAATAATTGCTGTAAACAATCTTCATCTCCTCCGCTGTTTCTATATTTTCTATATCTTTTTTTTAAATTAGTATAGGCTATGGTAGTATGTTCGACATGGTTAACACTAGAACCTCCGCACTGTGTTCCACACCGGCTCAGCTGACAGCTGAGTCCGGGCAGAGTGCGTCGGATCCTCCGCCTCAAAACATGTAATCGTGCAAAAAAAATTAATGAATAATCAATTAGAGCTTACCTTAAAATAAGTGTGCCATGATACTGTTTATTGTATTTAGGATTTTAGCTCATTTGGACGCTGTTTGGGCCGTCTGTTTATTTATATAGGCTATTGGCGATATTATGTCTACTTTCAGTTTCATTACTGACCCACCTAGTAACGTGATTGGTGTTCTTAAAGATACTTAGATTATAAAACAAGAGTTCCAAAACACAGATGATGATTCAACAAACTAATTTATGACTTTATATTACACTAGAAATGCACGGGTAGATTTGATTAGACAGCATACAGATGCAGCTGCGCATGAAATGAGCAGGAAATGGATAATCGAACTCGGAGCAACCGATGTCAGCAGTGTACGAACGACATAAGGAGTGTTTCTCCTAAGACACTGTTCGGGAACCACGACTACAGAGGTAAACAACTTTGGTAAGTCATAACGTAGGAGTCTTTGTAGCTCGCTAAGAGAGGACGTTATCGGGAAACCGGCCCCTGATGTGTTGAGCAGATGTTGCCATTTTTTTCCCTCTTTTCTCCAGCTGCAGGATATGGTTCTAGGCCAGCCAGCATCAAAGGTACATGAATAGGATCAGTAGACTATCAGACAAACAAATGAACAAACAAGCAATACAATAAAATGTTCTTCGCTTGAACCGATTAGCATGAGCTTGAACTGATTAACATCAGCATCCGAGCAACAACAGTCAGCGAGTGCAAACGGAATAGTAGAAGCAGGCTGAAACATTTGCTTCGCTTTCGCTTTTTTCATGCTAAACTTTGCATGGTGTGAGATTTTTCTAACCCCTTCCCGTCACTTTATTAAGAATCTTTGGCGATGCTGCCGGCCCTGTCATGGTTGTCTCTGTTCAACCTTTCCAGACACTTTCCCTGTCTCCAGCCCAATTGCGCTGCCATATCTGTCTACCAGATGCCATCATACTTTCGCTTTCTTACCTCATCACCTGACTGTGCTGCACGTTTCCATGCACACCTGCTCCCTCTTTTCCTAATCAGCTCCTTAATTGTCTGGCGTTCCCCACTCACCTGCATCACATTGTGTCATCAGTCTCACACTGCACCACTACTTTGCTGGTGTTTTGTTGGATCCAGTGTTGTCAGCCAAGTAAGTTTTGACAGTTTCCTCTTTGGGATTTTTTCTTGTGTACCTGCCTGTGAACCCATCTGTCTACCTCTGTACATCTGTACCTGCCAGAAATAAACTATTCTCAACATATCACCAATTTCAAACCACTTCCTCAGGTCCACACATACACGGATATTTAAAAAAATGTATACCCCCCCCCCCACACACACACACACACCGATTGCGGAAAAAATCCTCTATACACAACAGTGTTGTAGAATATCTCTCCGTAAACACAACAATGCGTTACGTCAAACACGATAGAAGAACATTTAGCGCAGCACATGAGCGACAACATGAAAATTAAGCTAAACCAAACCTGAACAAAAAACAATGTGGATTCATATGTTTGTCCTCAATATATTGTTTCTCCTCTGCTTGGCTTAGTAATGTTGTAGTAAATCAACTGGGTAGCAAAGAAGGTAAAACTACTGACTTTAGTAAGGGGCAATTCCAGTGAGGCTCCTTAGGCAAGACCCTGAAGTCGCTTTGGATATTAGCGTCTGCTAAATGCCATGTAATGTACTAATTTAGTTTGCCTTGTAAACAGGCAAATAAGCCTAACAATAAAACAGACTAAAACAGACCTGTAACCTGCCATCTTGGGTTCATGACACATGCTCAGATGATCAAGCAGTATGCCATGCGCAAATTGAGGTCATGTCGCGAGCATTTCCCAAAACCTCTGGTTTCCCTGTCCCTACGAGTACAAGGACTGAGCCTATGTGGTACGGGCCCTAACCACTACACCACAGATCGCCACTTGAAATGTGTGCTTTTGAAAAAAGCTATGGTAACGAAGAATACATGTGGACATAGCCCGGTAATCTGCTTTTGGGTCCAATCCCTGTTACCCTGCTCTGTCAACGCACATTCCCTGAAAGCAAAGACCAGAGAGTTTTTGAGGTACGCATTAGTATGCATGGAGAAAGCAATCCTCCTGTCTGAGCACCTGCAGGATCCCGGAGCCAAACAGATGATTGGTTGGATGTTTAAAAGGCACATCAGCTGGATGAGGAGCAAGATGCTATGATGAGTTGGACAACCTGCTGCCAACATTTACCTGGCTAATCAATCAGTGGTAGGGGCTGAGAAAAGGTCAAGGGTATGGATATGGGTTAGGATGAAAGCAGCCTCTGATGTTTCAGGCATGAGAATAGAAGAACTCCTGCAAACCGAGCATAAATGAGAAAGTTGTAAGCTAACAATGCACAATAATTACATTCTTAGCATGTGTCAGCACAGCGATATAGATATATTGCTCATTCTTCATTTTCTGAGCTTCATTAAAACTTCAAAATGTTCAATTTCTTTAGGGATAGGGTGCTTCTTTACAAAATAATATTAATTACTTTTTTTGTTTTTGAAAGACTTTAGTCATTCAAGTTAATGGAGAGAACCTTCAAAGTATGAACATTCCCTGACACCTCAGCGTCTTTCACCTATCAGTGATCACAAGTTAACTGACATTTCAGCTCATTTCAGTTCCTACATTTTTCCCTATTTCAACTTCTTTCAACTTCCCTAACTCACACAATTTCTACTGCTCCTACACAATTTACTTCATCTGCTTCAGTGCACACGCTTGAACTGTCTTCAACACAACCAATTTAACTGAAACATTGAACAATTTTAGATAGTTTAACTTTTCCATAATTTGTTCCATTGTTCTTAAATTTCAGGAATTTTTCACCCAGTCCAGGGTGTTTCTGCAGTAAGATTAAATCTTCGATGAGCACAATCAGAAAGACAGAGAGAAGAAAGAGAGAATTTCAATCTCCAGTTGCTGCAGCAATAAGTCCTCCCCAACTGGCTTATGTTCATATCCAGTGCCAACACCTACTGAGGCCACGATGACGCATCTGTAAGCCCAGCCGAAGGTGCACCACTTTTCCTAACAGCACGCGAGAATTACTGACCTGTCGGATAAACTGTTATTGCTGACTCAGTTTCGTCTCCCTCAGGTGTGAAGATGGTTAACGGTTTATTTGGATAGAAGATGGAGACTTCATAGGCAGGATGATAGATTAACAGGGAGAGGTCGGGGGAAACTGTTTCCAAAATGTGCAAGCGGCCATCCAACTCCAATAATGGTGGGAAGTATGAGAAAGAGTTCGAGTGAGTACAATGCTGAGAGTGGGGATAAATCATTTGCGGAGATAGCTTGGTAATGGTTTCGAGGTTTGTTGTTGTTTGTTGTGCAGCTGCAAAAAAATAAATGAATCTCTCTCTCCTCTCCTCTCCTCTCCTCTCCTCTCCTCTCCTCTCCTCTCCTCTCCTCTCCTCTCCTCTCCTCTCCTCTCCTCTCCTCTCCTCTCCTTCCTTTATCGTCTCTGTCTGCACTCTACAACCCCTCTGCCCTCTCTGACTTCAAGCAGGGAGGGCAATTTCAACCATTGTCACTAAATGGTTGAAAACTTGGCTCTTCGCCTCGAGGGGGATACTGGAAGAGGCTTCTTTCCAGTCCATTATATATCTTCTTTTTTCTTTTCCTTCGGTCGCAGCTGGAAGCACAACAACTATGTTTATTTTGCTCCCCTTAACTATCGGAAATGCTGCCTGTGCCCGGTCCAAGCCTCGCTCTGTCCTCAAGCCTCCCCCAAGTTCTCCCACTGCCACAGCCGCCTGAGGACATCCATGTGGATTTGGAGTTAAAGCCACTACGAGTAACATGGCACGTTGGCGTCCCCTTTGGACAAAAGCGGTAGTATTTCTACGACGCCTGCTGTCGCAAAGCTGTTTTCTAGCTCGTGCGAGGCGTGCGAGTGTGAACTGAGAAGGGCGCAATATAGTGCATGTCCGTGTGTTGAAAGTGTGAGGACTCTTTTTGGCTCCGTGAGAGTGGTTTTGACACTGCATCAACTAATGCCAGTCACTGCCACACGCACCTGATTGCAATGAGTTGATGCAGCAGTGTCACCAAACTACTCTCTCTCACGGAGCTGAAAGATTACGTGTCCTCACAGAAAGCGAATGAACGAGAGACGGCAGTTAGTATGGATCACGATGAGGTAATGTGTTGATGTAAATAATGACTATTTCAGATAATGGTTATCTGATGATGGTTAAGTAAAGCAAACTTTGTGTTAGTACCAACCGCTCATTCATTTAGGAGTAAACACTGCAGTCTAGTTTCGCTCTTGTGAAATTGTATACACGTTGCTTGGCAACGCCCTCGTCCCGCCCGTAGCCTATATCACTCTCCCTTTTGGCTTTTCTTCATTGCATTCTCTTTTTTTTCTCTGATGGTTCAGCCCCGTTATCAGTCATTATGACGACAAATAACTGTCTCAAACAAGGCTCCCACTCCCCTTCCTTCACCTGGAGGGATAGGCTTCTCAAATCGCGTTGTTGCGCCACATTGAAATCTGCGACCAATACGGATATGTGACCATAGAGCCTGCACGAGCGAACCGAAAATCGGACTGGGTGTGCGACCAGACCAAAAGCAGTAATAAAAACTATTTAAAAACGTCTTTCTTTGCACTGATGGTCTCGTTTGCTGTTGAAGGTAATTTATGATTATCAGAGGAAACATGAGGCTGTTTAAAAGATATTTTAATGTTACTTGTAGCCGCTTTAATGCTCAATGTAGAAAGATAAAAGAACCAGAGTAAACTGGTTTACGGGCACTATCAATGTTCACCTTGTTAAAAGCATAAAAAAGTTACGCTTCAATTGACTGTAAGACGGCAGAGGCGGCGATTCCAGCATCCGGGTCCAAGTTTTTTACTACCTGTGCCTGGGGAGGAGAAATGAAATGAGACGGTCACCAGAATTCGCTCATTGTCAAACCAACTTAATTCTTCCCCAGGACCTGGTTTGTTATTCTACTGTAGGCTGGAGTAAATAGAACCTTGTTGTTACTGTACATAGGACACAGAACGACAAATTACCTTGACCAATGTGTGATATGGCCAAAAGCTCTTGAACGAGCCAGTTAGTGGACTCATGAGTGATTTGAGATTTTCAGCAAGCTGACATTTTTTATGATTATATTTAATATTATGTATGTAATATTATGTCAAATCACATTAATCTTATGTTACCTGCATTATATTTGTGATTATTATGACACATTTTCACATGCTGCGTAGAACACTTTATTTGTAATATACCTTTTAAGCTTAAGCAAACTTGCTATATTCTCGTCTCTGACATGTGCATAGGTCAGGGCAGGCGGGAGTATGTTGACATCTGTGTTTCCCAGAGACTGATGTCAGCCACTCGTAGCATGTTTTGTGATCTCCTCAAATGTTGGCATGTACATGTTAAAACCCCCTTGGCTACCATAAATCTTCCGGGCCAGCAAAGTTAACTGCAGGTCCAGTGTCTTCCTTTGGAGTTGGATGCCCTTACTTCAAACAAGGAGTAAAAAATAAAGCGTTTTGCGTACACATATCATTTGCGGTGTCTCAGGTGTCTATTTTGGGCCGAAGCGCTGTTTATTTAGGACAGTGTCGCCATAACATGTGGAAAAATGTTTCATTTCTCCCAGGTTTTCATGGGCGAAATT
Source organism: Hyperoplus immaculatus (assembly GCA_949357725.1). Taxonomy (NCBI): domain Eukaryota; kingdom Metazoa; phylum Chordata; class Actinopteri; order Uranoscopiformes; family Ammodytidae; genus Hyperoplus; species Hyperoplus immaculatus. The sequence goes on from OX442369.1 coordinate 11,217,562, forward strand.
TACATGCTCTCCCTTAGGCCTACTGATGTTTCATGGTGAAACATCAGTGAAACTTTCACCCAATCAGCCACCATGAAATTTCGGTTTGAGCTTAATGGCTTACGTTATGGTCACTTTTCTTGTCTAGTGACTTTTCCTTGGCAAAGTAAGCTCCTCACATGGTCTAGTAAAATACAAATAAAGCATACCTGGCATACCTCGGTGTAGATATTCCATTTTACGGTGAAGGACATAAGCTAGTGTTGTGTCATAAAACTGTATAGTCTGTATTCACCTCATACAGTATGTGACATTGAAAGTAATTTCATGTTGTCATCCCATGTACACAGACCTTGGCACTGTTAGCCGCCCTCCACCACAGTGGCTAGTCGAAGAAATGTCAAACCCTGACACAAACTAGTCTTGACCCCTTCTGGTCCAGTCTTAGCAGCATAAACTGAGGGAGAGGTGGAACGTGGTTCTGTGTTTGCCCTCCATATCCTACTGTAGTCTTTGTCTTGGACACGGGGCCACATTAGCCTCCTCACGCCGGGGCCTAGCGGGGACTTCAGACAGGCGACATCCTGCAGCTGCGAGATGTGCGCCAAAATCAATGTCCTCCCAGAAGCACAGCGCTGGGAAAAAGCTGCATAATCAGATGGGCTTTCCTCCTCTGCTTTCAACTCTCTTGTACCTGTAGTCAACAGGCTAAAAGGGTTTGATGCTTATATTGGCCCATGATGTATTACAGCACAAAGTGATCCCTTATAGGGCGATGTTCTGTGCAAACACGAGAAATTTACAAAATGTCAATGTGTCTTTTATTGCCTCCACTCAGACGCATCTCTAGCAAGGGCAAGTTTTACGATCTCACTCAAAGTCAAAGTGTTCTGGCCTCCTTTGTAGCAAACAAGCCCCCACATATCAAATGGGAGAAAATGCATGCTTGTTGCATTCTCTCCAGGAGATGACATTAGAATAGAGTGCATTTGGCAATATTGTGAAACTTCTGGGATTCAACTGGTTTGCACCGCAATAGCAGAGAGAAGCAAAAACACACTCTGCTAGAATTACTTAATTGGAGGCTTTATAAATTTGACACAACACAAAGGGAACTTGGCTACCCACAAATCCCCAGCTCCCAGTGCCTCTGCATTATCAGTTCGCCAAATGTTTTGTCTTTTTGCTTGCTCAAGATCTTACTGTAATAAACTTGCAGGCTTGCAAAAAGATATCCAAGAGTGGCCTTTGTGGTATGAAAAAGGGGAATCTGAATCTGAAACATTTTAGGTTGTCATTATTAACTACTTTTATGTTGATTGATTTTTCTTTTCTTTCCCAACCTAACCCCCTGAAGAGATGCACTTACTGTGAAGGTCTGACACTGACACCTGGTGGTTATGTGAACAGTGTGTATTGTACAGAAGGAGAAACACAAGTGTGATTCAATGAACTGCCGTAATTGTTGACACTGGTGGATTGCAGTCAAAGTTGTGACGTTACTAAAGAGAGAAATTCAACTGCTGCATTGACTAAATTACTGATAGATTACACATTAAAGATGGAAGAATATTGTATGTTTATTATACAGCTCATGTAACATATCTCAATTCAGGGATGTTTAGATAGGTATACATTGTTTATGCAAGTCTTGTGCCTTGTGTGCTTGTATATATGAAGCATATGGCGGAACATATGGAGGACGTCGTGGAGTATATAAAGTATACGCTCTAGCACACACACACACACACGCGCACACACACACACACACACACACACTAATAAAGTTTGGCAGCTAAATTGTGTTGTGTTAAATGAGGGGAATAATGTTGAAATTCACAAAACAACCCAAAATAACTAAATGAAAAAACGAAAATCCCAGCGATGCAATGAATAAAAATACATTTATTCATGTACAGATTTTAGGTGTATGTACTTGACTATTAATTACTACTATTAATTGATGCTGAAGTTCATCTCAACTACATGTTATTCCACAGTTTAAGTCAGTGTGCACTCCTATGAGGGAATTTTTCTTCTGCATAGTGAATACTTTTAATTCTGATGCTTCAGTTAATTTTGCTGGGAGTATTTTCTACCCGATTACAATTTTGAATGCAGGACTATTACTTCTAATCTAGTATTTTTACATTGCTCGCCATACTGAACCCTCATTGCACCACTTCGACATAATGTACTCTGTAAAGTGAAAGGTTGCAAGGACAGAGCACTTACAATATAATTATATCAAATGATGCTCTGTGTGAATGTTACAATAGGAGATAAATAATGGGTAGACAAGACATTTGAATGTAATTAACTGGTTTACTTTAAAGGGAACATGTGTGATGTAACTGAGTTGGTACAAACACATGTGAACCAAATACAAAGCAACTTACAATACAAAACACTGTATTCAGCGCTCACCGATGCATCTGCGTCTCTTCACCACAAGGGGGTAGAGGCAGACAAACTGAACGAAACTTGACCTGGAGTGGCTATCTGAGGCAGCCCTCTGCTGAACACTGCTGATCATGTCACAGAAGCAATGATGCAGAAGGCCTGCCAAATGACCTTGATGCTCTTTACTCCCATTCTCACCCCGACTCGGTTCCAACGCTTTGACCTCAATTCAGCTCATCCAGAACCATTAGGGAGCTGTGTGCCAGATAACGCTTGGGCCAACAAAAAGTGTTATCCGAGAGTGTGTTTGTGTGGTTTCGCTGTTGTGTCCAGAGGCTACTGTTGTGTGGATGCCGGGGCTCTGGCAGTGGCTCGTGCATTTCTGCCGGGTTCACGGGATTTCTCGCAAGGCCACATGCTGCATGGAGGAGGTGCTGAATGGAGCATCTGGACCCGTGGCTTAAAAATGACTGTGTGGGTGAGATAAAGAGATAGCACGATGGAAGGAAAATGATGCTAGAAAAAGGAAAGAGAGAGAGACAGAGAGAGAGAGAAGCAGAGGAATGGAAAGCGAATGTGTGTGTGTGCACATTCAAGACAGACAGACACATACAGGGAAAGGGGAGGTCAGAAATGAAAGGGAGGAAAAATGTGAAAAATCAAGACAGACAGCGCCGTGTAGAGAGGTGGAAAAACAATAGATGCAATAAAAAAGAAGGGCTAGAGCTAGAGCAAGACGCCCAAGCATGAAATCATTTATATTTTCCCACCGCAGGCGCAAAATAGTGTGTATTTATTGGCAGGCATTGCAATAAACATTAATCAGAGAATGTTGCGTCTGTTACAGATCCTTGACCTAAATTACCACACTGTAAATCACAGAAAATCCCAGAGCAGTTGGTAAATATTTCCTTTGTCCACACAATTTCATTTTTGTAGTCAGGGTCAGAGATGTGCTCTAAAGAATCAGTCAGTCTTGGTGTCTTTTTAGCCTTAACCTTAATGTTATATTGGCCATTTCATATCCAAAGCTCATTAAACTTATTTTGAGTTTTGAAAGTATAATTGCACGTTTTATTTATTGACTCACATTTTTTAGGTTATGAAGGGGTGTGTACCAACACACACACACACACATGCACACTGTCACTCCTTTGCTGCCTCACCTCTCACTCTCTTACTGTCAAAACACACACGCGCGCGCACACACACACACACACACACAACACACACGCACCCTGTCACTCCTTCGCCGCCTGCCTGTCACACACACACGGGCACATACATTTAAATGTTGAGCAACATTAATTCTGTAGCAGATGAATGAGTGTTTTCGGCGGTGCTTCCCTCCTGGGAGTTGTGGGCAAAACGAGAGCGCTGCTTTTTCAGCTGCGGTGTGAGAGAGTGGGGAGGAGGTAGGGGGCTGCCCGTTCTGACCACATAGAGAGAGAGAGGGGGGGGGGGGGGGGACTGCTGGGGCTCAATGTGGCCTTTGCCCCTGCCCCTGACCTGGGTAGAAGACAATAGAAAACTGGGTTTATGGAAGTTCAGAATGCGGTGGGTCTGTGAGTAGCCTACTGTGCCCAAGTACAAAAGGGATTAAGAGTAACTTGAGTGTTTCCATTTTCTGGCACTTTTTTTTATACATTGCTGCATAACAGAGGATGACATGTTAGTTTTCTCTCACATATAAAATCCATTGTTGAAGATTAAACCAAACCTGTTGGCTTGTTACTCTTTACAACAAGCCATTGTAGAAGTTCTGTTGCAATTCCTCAAAAGATGTTTCCCACTCTAAACTTTCCAGATGGTTTAATTTGAATAACGACATCAGGTCCACAGAGGGTCCAAAAGGAAAGATTAGTGAAATGCCCAAAGTGTGAACACAAATGATTGCTGCGGAATCTGATATTTTTCTTCGATACCTCATTATTCATCCCGTGACCCCTGAGATTTTCCACGACCTTTATGTAGGGAACCACTGTACTAAACCAACTGTAAATTAAGTATATAAACTTCCCTCTGTCTAAACCATGCTAAAAAGCTACTGATTTATTGACACATCAGTATGAACAACCTAATGTTTTTATAAATAATAATATATCACACACAGGGGGCCCTTCCTCTGCTCTACTTCTACTTTTGATACTTTACGAGCATGTCCATGTCTTCACCAGTTCTATCTGAAATCTGTCACAGATTGAGGATGAATTTGACCAAGCTCAAATATATCCATGATTGAATGACAGAGTTGGGGAGGCGGGGGTACAAAACAAAACATGAAAACATCACACGGAGTCATGGAAACAAGGACATTTACTGAAAAAGAGTAAAATCTCTGCTGGCATATGGTCTGCTCGGGCCAACGTTTGGTAGGTAAAACACAAGAAGATTGTGTCTCCTCTCAAATGTGGAAAGTAAGACTGTGTGCACACACACACACACACACACACACACACAAACACACACACACAGGCCTGGTGATTAGCTACTGTTTCCACATGTGCCATGGCTACCAGTGAAAATGACCAGATGACAAAAGATAAAACCTGCCTGGAACTTTGCACTGTGTTGCAGCGAGAGGGGGAAACGGTGACGACAGGTTCGGGGCTTGGAATTAACAGAGAGTTGGTTTGTGTTTTAATCCCCCAAAGGAGTCACCTGTGAACAGTTACACTGGGGAGAATGGGGCCGTTCTCACTGCCAGGCCCCACAGAGGACGCAGATCTGGTTTGAATTACTGTATTTTTGAGCAACAGCCAGTTACCAGGTAAAGAGTTGTCGAGCAACAGTCAACAACCTTTGTGTGCATGTGACTGATCTGAGGATAAACCAGGAGCATTTTTATTGGGGGACACATCTCCCCAATATTCAAATAGGCTTTTGCTCAAAATGCCCCACTTCCTAAAATGTTCATACAAAATAGCTCTGATAACACAAATCATTATTAAAAATAATTAAAGACATAACTTAAATTACTCTAGTAATACACTCTAGAAACGTACTATTGTCACACGAAAAGGTTTTTTAAAAAAGTGCACAGAAAAATATGAAATAATAATTTTATTTTTATTTTTTTTATTTACATTTTTACTTGGGCGGGCCAAGGGGTCTAGGCCGCTATCTGACTCTGTGGCTACGGCCTTGCGAAGAGCCATTATCAAAGGAATGACAGAAATCTTGTAAGATTACAACAATTTAGATTAATGGCAGTGCTTGAGATTTTAAATGATTAAATTACACTGTTGCACATTTGTTTTGCTGGGGAATAGAGACGTTCTGTGAATTGTGACTTGCTGAGCATAACATTGGAGAAAAAGAAAGATATTCGCTTATCGTGCACTGTGCCTACACACACCCCGGAGGTTCGCAGAGGTCTTTGGCATGAACGAGTGGGACGTTTCGTTTTCACAAACCTTTTTGGAAGAGGCGTGGTCAGGGGCGGCACTCTCGAAGCGCAGCCAAGTTGAGGATAAAATGTGGATAAGTGATGCTTTAGCGGCTTTAGTGCAAGAATCTCGAAAGAAGAAAGACCCACTCTCCCTTTCTCTCTCAGAGTATCTCTGTCTCTCTTTCTCATTTTAAAAAACTCTGAAAACGGAGAGAAACAGCCACATCAGTGCTTCATATTTAAATCTCGTACGGCAGCCGGCGACAGTCACCACCGCTCTTCCACCTGGCTCTGAAAGTTACTTTGAAGGCGAATTTCTTTTTTTTATTCTTCTTCTCCAGCTGCTGAAGTATTTTCTCACAGCCAGATCTGTCAGGAGCTCAAGAAGCGGGCTGCATGCCAATTCATTAAAGGTAAATTATTTCCAAAGTCTACATTAAATCACAGCACTCCAATTCTATTTCAATGTGCATTACTCTTCACATTTTCCATTAAGTATTGGCACGTTTGAGTCGTCCGGCCTCTGACAGCATTGCAGCATGCATACCAAAAAGTTCAACGGAAAGTATACTGTATTGTGAATGCATTAGCTACATCATGCATCATGATGTGTGCACTTAAATGCATTTATTACAGCTGTGCTGCCTCATGTGATTTGAAATGCAGTAGACATATTTTATTTTTAACAGCTCTCAAGCTGTCATTCCCCTTTTTTTATTTGGCGGAAAAAGTTGGAAAATCCTAAAGGAAGTTCAACATTAGTCGAGATTTATTCAATTAACATTTCAGCATGTCACTGTAGTCTGCCAGCTTACCCCCAGTGAACCCCATGTGGTTGCCCGTGGCACTGCACCAGACCAAGTTTCGACTGCAAGCCAAAGTGCTGTCCTCACCAAGTTCTATATTGACTTGGGTTGTTGAGCAAATTGGATACAGAACACCAATTCCAAATCCCTCCGATAATCCTGTTTTTTTTGCTCGCTCATCTTGGCTCTTTTTCCAGTTCACATTGCGGACGAAGGAGCGTGTCTGTCCTTTACTTTGCCCCATCCGTCTCCCCCTACTACTTTGAGAGGATCCACCCACCCACCATTAGTACTTCCTCAACTTACCCAGGATGAGGTGTGTATCTATGGGCTGGCTGACGAGGGGCGTGTCCCTGCTCTTGCTGCTCCAGGCGGCCACCTCCATGGTGATGCTTCCCAACTCTACGGACTGGGCGCCCATTCTGGACAAGTATCTGGACGAGGAGGGCGACTGGTGGGAGGCCAAGCAGAGGGGGAAGAGGGCCATCACAGACAGCGACGCTCAACTCATCCTGGACCTTCACAACAAGCTCCGAGGCCAGGTTTACCCGCCTTCTTCCAACATGGAATACATGGTAGGTGGCTGGAGAATTTCCCCAGAGGACGAAATGCAGTTTTATATGTGTTTGACCCCATTCTGAACTCCCTCAGAGTCTTGTACACTGGGTGGACCATATAGCTTAGTGGACTGACCCAGTCACCAGACCAGCTGGCACTTGGCCCACTCACACACACACTCAAGAAGCAGCATGCCGGCATCTAAGCACCTTCACACATGAGCCCCCCACACACAGACATCTGTACCCATGTGACTTTGATTGTTTTGCCAGAAGAGAAGAATTCTACCAACCTGCCAATGATCACATTACTACTGCATTTCTTTTTTACTCGTGCTAAGAGATTTGTTTGACTTTATCCTTTGGCCATCACGTGTGTGTACAGTGCCAGATCACTTTTCACAGTGCAATTAGAATCAGAGCAAGGCACCAGGGCTTGTTTTACCAGCTGTCTACCCCCACTAAACACACACACACACACACACACACACACACACACACACACACACACACCTTCTGAAAGCCTTGCGCGCAACCACATATCTGTAACTTCTCCAAATACACTACACGTGTATATGCACTGCTTGACCGCCACAGTACATTGCCACCGACAGCACTTAGAAGGTTAAAAATCAATACAGTTTGCAAAAGGTAATGAGGTTTTATCAAGCTCTCATCTCCGCTTAAATAGCTACAGAACAAAAGGCAGTATTATTCTATGGTAAAGGCAAATAAACAGTTCCTGCTGGGGGCAACTGCTGGACTATGTAATTGTATAATTGAGTGGTTGGACTTGAGGACCCCTTGTGTATATATGTGTGTGTGTGTGTGTGTGTGTGTGTGTGTGTGTGTGTGTGTGTGTGTGTGTGTGTGTGTGTGTGTGTGTGTGTGTGTGTGTGTGTGTACGTGTGTTAAAGCACCACTCTGCCTGGCAAGCTTCTGGTCGAGGCACACTCTAGAAGAGAAATGCTGAGCCAGCAGTGCACGGCTCCCTTCCACTGTCTCCTGTTACTGTTGTCGTTTTTTTTTTTTTTTTTTTTTTTTTTAGCTGCAGGGGCACCCAGGGGTGAAATATGGAGAGGCATGCAACAAGAGGACTTGAGGTTAGAGAAAGAAAGGGAAAACTTGCAAGCCACAAAATAGTAGGTAAATAAAAATAGAGATGTAAAAGGATGAAGGAGGTTTGCACCTAGAGTGGGAGAGGCGAGGAGAGATGAATAGAGAAGGGTGTACAAATAATTGAAAAGAAGAAGAAAACGATGTTGAATGAGAGGGTGGCAAGAGGAAAAGAAAGGAAAGATTTTGAAATGGACAAATAGAAGATTTAAGGATGAAGGCTGAAATCTTATTTGCACTTCTGTTGAGGTCAATATCTTCCAGGCGAGAAACTGTTCAGGTCACATGAAATTGTAAAGTGCATTTTTCAATGATTTTCTGCGCTTTATTTGGTACGTCGTGGCCCCATATTCCCCCCTTATTTTCCTTCGGTCTGTGTTGAGCCGCAGTCACCTTTCAGAAACCTCACCGCTCCACTGTACTGGAAGACTTCATAGATATGCTCCCGTGCTCTCCTCCCTACACACTCATGCATGCTGATGCACACTCCCACGAATATCCCCGCGCAAATACATAGCCACTGGCCCATCAGCTCTGTTATTGTCTGCCATTGTATTAAGCCACAAACCCGCTGACCTTCTGTGGCAATCATCACAGAGACTCCGAGATAACATCAATTCAAATTCCCCCCCTTCCCTTCCTCTCCCCCTTCATCTGTTTTCTTTTCTTGCCCTCTCTCTCCCTCTCTCTTATCCCCGTGGCTACGTTCCCATTCTGTCATTATCCAACACAGAGGCCCCTCCTCTCCCCCCAAAAATAATAAATTCCCAGGATAAGCATTCACACTCCATAGCGATCAACAAAGCTTCAATGCACCTTCAGTCAAATGTTGACCCACAGGTATTAACAGAGAAGTGTCAGTGTTTGAAGGGCTGCAAGACAAACAGATGTCATCAAGGAAGAAAAGGCCCCCACCTGCCTTGATGTTGTTTGACTTGGCTTTGCTGGGCTGCACTCAGGTCTGCCGCGGTCACAATGTCGGTGGGTTTCAGATAAAGCCGAATTAGCATTTACTTCTGTTTGTTGAAGTTGTGCTGCAAGCTATAGCTCATTTTAACTTACTATTAGATAAGGCGGCTGTCCAATCAGACAATAATTAAGTTTTGGACTGATAAATCTGCCATGAATTAACTTCACCCAATGGTTTGATTATGGTAGTGTTGGCACACATTTGAAACAGTATTTAGACAGCTTCGAGGTTGGGGGAAACTGTTTTAGATTAATAAGTATCAGACTCTGCTGGCAAAACATCAGCAAGAATGGTCCAAAAATCTTTGTGTCCTAGAGACTTTTCACAACTTTTTCTCCAAGCCAGCTGGAAGATTTAAGGTCTCTCAGTGTGCCTTGGGTTTCCCCCCCAATTTTGGGCAGCTGAATATGCCCAGAAAACCTGCCACATGGAAAGGAACTCTTGCTACTTGTAGCTATCATAGTACGTAAAAAGATTGGCCTTAGTCCACATCTGAGGTCAAGCTCCAGTGAAGCCAAAAGTACAATATTCTCCCAAAATAGCAAAGATACCACCCAAATGTCACCAAGCTGGACTCCTGCAACATCCATCTGTAGAATGCAATGTGAAAAGGACTCTAGAGTAAGCTATATTTTGGCTGACATTGCTAGTTGTTTGTTATCGATAGATATTATGTAGGCATATGATGTGACTGTTACACTTATTTCAAAGGCATTATGAAGCCCAATAGGATGCCAAATTGAATTATAAGACTTCAAGTTATAAACAGCTTCCTGACCAAGTCAAGCCTACAATAATTGGCTTTGCTATTCTGGTGAAACTATGTTCCAGTTATAACATGATGCTGAGAGATAATGGTATTCACTGGTTGACAACATTCTGAAAATGGTCATCCCCAGGTCCTCTGATGTGAAATTGAAGTGGGTCTGGAATGCAATAGTTGTAGCTTGCGACAGCATTGTAACAAACACACATTAAAAAATAGGTCATATAAATTTTTCCCTTTTTACTATTGATCCCTTTTTCTACTTGTAAGCTTCTTATTACTAACCCATTTGCTCTTGTCTTTTCTTCACACCATCATGATCCTTTTGTCTCAACTTCCCCTTTCTCCAATTCCCATATCTTTACCCTGTTTTTCTCTGCATGCAACATTGATTAGGAACAGGAACCCAAACCTGCAAAGGAAGTATACCTCTGTATCCCTTGGAATCCAACCAGATGACCAAGGAAGAGAGAGGGATAGAAAAAAAACACACGGAAACATGGCCACAAATGAAGTGTTAAGCGAAATACACAATGCTGTGTGCACAGCGCTGAAATACTTTAGGAGGGGAGGTGTTTTTCTTTACTGGCCCCAACAGAAGTGTGTGTGTGTGTGTGTGTGTGTGTGTGTGTGTGTGTGTGTGTGTGTGTGTGTGTGTGTGTGCGGAATTTCGGGGGTCTTGGTTATGAGGCCTCCCCTGCTGGGCTAACTGTGCAAACCAAAGCAGCTTGACAAGCCGGCTGCACTCTGCATCAGATTCAACAGCTGAAAAATCGACACAAAGTCGACACTTTCCGAGCAGCCTTTCTCTGCAAGCTTAAGTACAATGGAATGAGTTCCTCAGCTGGAAGGGTGCTGCTGGTATTCGTTATGATTCAGGACATACTTTAAGAACTTCACAAATCATGTCTGTGTGACAGAAACCATAATCGGCCACATTCCCCTCCAAGACACTGCAGCCAGAGTTTTCTTTTTCTTTTCCACTCAGCTTTGGAACCCACTGTACTTGTGGCCACAGTCAAATGTTTTCCGACCCATAACCATTCATTAATGGTCAAAAACATTGTGTTGACCCCGCTCAAGTACAGAACATCCTATGTGCTGTGGTTTGCAGATCCTTAGGCAGTTACCACTGCTCATTGCAACGTGTTTCAGTTTACTTATCAGTGCACACATTGATTATTTTCTTCATGTCGAGAAAATCGAAGGGGAACATGAGTTGGATAGGAATCAAGGTTAAAACTGATCGGTTTCCTTATGCATTCTGCAGTGTTGCTGTTTCAGCATAATAAGCAATTATATTATTATGGCAAAAGGGATAACTGGGGATTACAAAACAGATGTAACAAAACTGACATTCTGATATTTATTTGCCGCTTCCTGCCAACAGAGGTTATTTCTGAACAGAGACAGAGTTTCAGGTAAACACATTATACTTCCTGTTTTAGCCCTGAGTCAGTTATCACTTGGCCATATTGTGCAAGACAGACCACAGGTCTACAGTACATGTGTGGTTGTTGTAACACTGAACGCTACCTCTGTGCAGGTGTAGGGATTAATGAAAAATATACTCCACACCTCTGCGTATCATTCCTACAAGGTTTTTGTTTTGACACACTGACATAGCTGAGCAATTATGGCACAGTCGGCCAACAACATTGGCATTGTTGATTTAAACAAATACCTCCTCTCTACAGCCAACAGGATTCCCAGAAAAAAGTCTTAAAGCAACTTCCCAGAGTGTAGAGTTAAATTGCAGAGCTGCCAGACATCCTGTTGTTTGGTAGGTGGGGGTGTTTTGGGAGTAATGCAGAGAACAGTGGTTGTTTCTGGTGGGACCGAAAGTGGGTGACGGACGATGCGGGAGTAGGCGATGGAAGCAGGGGTGGGGGAGTTATTTTAGTGTCTTGTTATTGGATGAGATTTCAGTGACGGTAAGCTATGACTACCAGGGCCCGATGTGTGAAATGTAAAAACAATTCTGACACCTCTGCTGGTGTACTAATGCATGTGCTCACACCCACATGTACGCGTGCACACATGCAAACTAATTGACTTCCTCGTAGCAACCGGTTATATTATACATCCCACTGTGAAGGTGAAAGTGAAGGTGTGCAATTAAAAGCAATACACTGTGTCCTTCGGAGGAATTACAGCTGGTGTTATTTTTAAGTTTATTTTTTTTAATTTAATACAGCAGAATGTAGGTCAGCAAAGAGGAAGGACAGTCTTTGCATTCCCAGAAAACCCAAGAATGGGAATATGATCCCTTAGTATCCAACCAGAGCCAAACTTAACCAAGAGCGCAAATCAGAGAGCGGTAAAGTGAAACAAAAGCTTGCACCCAGACATCTCACCAGAGACATATGGAAGGCATTACTTTAGGAAAAGCAGCTTTTGCATTTTTCAAATAACACCCAGTCCTCCAGGAAAAACCCATCTGGGGAAAGACAACCAAGCAGCAAAAAGAAAGTCAGAAAGCTCTTTCAGCAGCAACACGTCAACATATGGTTGTCCTCCTTTAGGGTTACAGTTTTTTTCGATTGCTAAACCACAGTGGGCACAACTGGAGCGACATGTGCAAAACTCTAACAACAGTATGCAGAGCAGCGGTTCATTCGGGCTAAACTCTAGCTCGTTTTTCATTGCTTAAACACAATTTTCAAAACTCTACACACTTATCTCGTGGCTTAACCACAGCCTGCACAACACTGTGGATTTCCAGCCCTTTTTTTCAAACACTAACACACTACTGCCACAACTATAAACCACACATTCAAAACAGAATTATTGCCTAGTGCATTTCAAACACTGCAGATTGCAATTTCAACTGAAACACTACTGTAAGATGTCTTGTTTTAGACTTGTTAGTGAACATATACAGTATAAAGGGAAAGCTCAAAAATATATATATTTTTGGAAATGGACCAACAAGACAGGTTGTTGGAGGGAGAAGAGTGGCAGTGAGAGTGTGGATGTGGATGTGTGGAGGAAGACCTAGAAGACATAGAGCTGTAAGGGCTACACTGATAGACCCTGTTGTGAATCATGGTCTTGCATTGAGAGAGGCAGGGTTGAGAGTGCAACCCAATCTGCAAAAATCTAGTTGCATCTGTAATACGAATTTTCCAGCAAACAAACAGCTTAGAGTTGCATCCTTACAGTAAATGACAACATTACAGGATAGATTTCTGTATTACAATTATAACATATTTACACAGATAAATACTACATTTGGAAATGTTTTCAATAAAATATACAAAATCTGTATGTATTGAAGCAAACTTCTGATTTTAATTTTTTTTTGTTTTCCTAAAAAAACTGGTATGTTATAAAATAAACAATTTCATGTGAAAGAATTTCACCCTTTCATCAAAGAAAATATTACGTAATTTGTGTGAAATAACTCAAATTATTCAAACTGTAAAGATTAAAAGTTTGCAATTTGTGTATTGGGGTTTGATGCTAGTTTTTGTACTCTGAGCATATTCTGAGTGACAGTGAGTGTTATCTCAGTGAGGACAATTCATAGTGTTTGCTGCACTGAGCCTATTTTGCAGGTGAAGTGAACAGTTCAGCTCCAATGACTGTTGGTAGTGCAGACAGTAGTTAGAGTTTTGCACATTGAGCTACAGTTGTGCCCACTGTGGGTTAGCAATCGAAAAAAAACTGTAAGAATAGAGCCCTTACATAAGCAGATCTCGATTCCCTACGACTCGTCATAATATACGATAAATAATCCATGTTCAGTTAAGTGATTGAATATCACACTATTGGCAGCTGAATAAACCCTGTAAGGCAGTGATTTTTCTCTAGTAATCCAATATCCATTTTATTCTATATTATATATATAAATTTTTTCTATATTTTTATGACCCATAGTGGCAATATAAGCAGGTTTGTGTTTGCACTTTATCGGTTTAATTCCACTTCTTGTAAAATCGAATCCAGAAAAAAAACACTCAAATGTTTTTGGTATCTCATGCCCTGTGCAGGTATGGGACACAGAGTTGGAGCGTACTGCAGAGGAGTGGGCAGAGACGTGTCTGTGGGAGCATGGTCCTGCTGGTTTATTGCCACAGATCGGACAGAACCTGGGAGCACACTGGGGAAGGTAAACTGTCATTCAGTGTACAACATATCCACGAATATATATTGCCTTTTAACGCTACCTCTCAAGTCTCTAGAGCCCACTGTGTAAATGTGGAATTTTTTTTCCCACAACTTGTGGATTTTACATTTGTAAGGAGTAAACAAACATTACAACTTTATAAACTAATGAGCTTTGCACCACTCTTAAATGTGGAGTCAGTGATTCTGGAGAATTATGCCTGTCAAAATTTCTCAATCTCTCTTATCAAATTAAGTGAATATCTCCTTCACGATCTGTTACCTTATGTATGTGTGTGCGCTAAAGAAAATCCAGTGTTAATACACCACTGGCTCTGTAAACTGGTATGTTGCTAGCTATGGTGCCCCCTGTTATTTACATACCCTTTGTTTACATATGTGTATTAACACACTATTTCTTTGTCAGCGCACACACAGTACGGATTGGTGGTGGATAGTGAGGAGATATTGACTGATTTTAACAAAAACTGATTTTGACAACAAGCATTCTCCAGAATCGCTGACTCCATCCCTTACTGTTTTGCATTATCAATTTAGCACCATAAAATGTACTACATCTACACATTATATTGTATGGTCGCTAACATGATCATACAGAAGACATGTGAATTTGCTACATTTGTGCTGAGCCAAAGAGTCTAGGCAACCTTGTTTATAACTCTCAAGAAAGCAAAGTTAGCTTATACCTACTTTACTGACGATGAGCCAACAAACACGTTTACTAGTGCATACATATCAAGTAGAATCACACACAATTAAGACTGAGTTACATGTGTAGCTCTGCATAAAGCATCTGAAAACAGCACTGCTTCACATAAGAGACTCTTGTTCCACATCTAATCATATCACTCCACACTCAAGACGTCTGTGTGATGCTAATCAGATTAACTAGCAGCACCTGGTGCCAAATCAGTGTCACACCATGGTTACTGCAATGTATTTATAGAGCAAACACATTTGATTGCCAGCTACAAGGTTAATGGCGGTCTTAACGGAGGTGTTTATAATGCTGTTAACTAATGGCTGCTAACTACAGATGGTAACTGTGTAACTAGTAGTCTTCTGATAAGCAGGCAAACATAACAAAAAGCTTCACAATATTGAAATGAGTTTTGAATACTTCGAATAGTATAATATTTGAATAATTCGGACCAGCCCGTTATGATATATGATAAATGATTGCTGTATGTTATCTTAAGCTATCACCTCAATCTTCAAACAAGTTTTTGAAGAACATTTTTTATAAACTTTGTTATTAGGGAAAGTATGTATGTGAATGTAACCATTTACATTTACTATAGTTGCATTGTTTTTGCACTTACAAAAAGACAAATATTTGAATATTCAAATATTTAAATGTATTCCATTTAAAGGTTACCTACCGGGATTATGTTAAAGGTTATTAGAAATGTACCTGCAGTAAGCACAGAGAACAGCTTTGATGCATGATACCAACTCCTACACTAAAAGAGACACCAGGCAATATAAATGTTCTTTTGAACATTGTCTTCATGGATATGCTTACTCATATCTGCAGGTATCAACCACCCACGTTCCATGTGCAGGCCTGGTATGATGAAGTGAAAGACTACTCCTTCCCTTACCCTCAGGAGTGTGACCCCTATTGCCCCTTCAGATGCTCTGGCCCAGTTTGTACTCACTATACACAGGTAGCTAGGTCTGGATCATACCATTTTTCATCACTATTAATGGAGATTTTTTCAAGTTATTTCAGACCATGTAATCTACTTTTTTTTGTCTTGTTATTCTTTCGCAGCTGGTTTGGGCTACCAGCAGTCGAATTGGCTGTGCCATCAACACGTGTTACAACATGAATGTGTGGGGACAGATATGGGCCAAAGCTGTCTATCTTGTCTGCAACTATTCACCAAAGTAAGGACATTTGTTGCAATCTTGGTTCACAGCTGCTTCACTGTTATACAGGGATTTGCTGTGACATTATGATTTGCTGCTGATATTGTAAGTTTGGCTACTGTCAGTTGATTTTTCGAAATGTTCATAAGCCTTGCTTGTTCTATGAACTGTACAGGGGTAACTGGTGGGGCCATGC
Organism: Hyperoplus immaculatus; assembly: GCA_949357725.1. Taxonomy (NCBI): domain Eukaryota; kingdom Metazoa; phylum Chordata; class Actinopteri; order Uranoscopiformes; family Ammodytidae; genus Hyperoplus; species Hyperoplus immaculatus. The sequence goes on from OX442369.1 coordinate 11,233,752, forward strand.
ACCTTACAAACATGGGACCCCATGCTCTGCCTGTCCTCCCAGCTATGGAGGGGGCTGTAAGGAGAACCTTTGCTATAAAGGTATGTGTGTGGAAAGTAGAGAATGACAGAGTGAGAAAGCCAGAGGGACAAAATAGCTCATGCTCTGTTTTTATGACTTTACTTGAAGATGACAGCTCCTACCGTCCACAAGAGGAAACGGAAGAAAACAACTTCATTGAGCCGGAGCCCCCCCGTACTCCACAGAAGCCCCGGTCCAGGGCCTCCAGACCTGAGCCTCCCAGTCTCCCCGCACCAGCCCCCACCAAGCCCCCCACGAAGGACCTGCAGAAAAATGAAGTGGTCAACACACAGCAGATGTGTAAACTGCCATTTAACTGTTTATTCTGGGTCTAGTTTCATCTCAAAATGTGTGTGTGTGTGTTTAGGATCTGTTTTAGTGTTGGGAGGTGTGCACAGTGGCAAGAAACATAGGACATGATCTAAAAAAAAAAACATTGTCTTGAAAATGTAAGTCTAAACCAGTGAATTTGTGAATTGCTACCTGCGTTGTGTTGCACAAGCAATAATGGATAACAAGCACAGAAAACAGGCCTTGACCGGATATATTTTTCTTACAATTTATCTTAAATTGCCTTGATGTTCTGCAGTCTTTAGCCGTCATCTCCCTGATTAACCCTGACAGTTTCTCAAGTGTACTTAATATTGCAAGTCATTCTTCAAGGCAGGGAGGAGAGTCTATTTTAACACGATCCCCTGAGTGTGTGTTTGCTTTTGGCCCGGCTGAGAGGGGTTGAGGGGTGAGGTGAGGGGGGGGGGCTCGCTGTGGTTTTTAAATGGCTTCCTCTCCGCAGCGCAAGGGGGCCTGTGCCTGTAAGCTGAGACACTTCCTTTAGTAATGCTGACCACCCTGAACCTTGTTGCAGGAATTTTCTTCTCTTTGGTCCTTGAGGCATCACAACAATCGCTTTCTCTGGGTTTCACTCAACTGAGGCTTTTAGAAACCCCGTCGTCCGCATCAGAGCAGCCGATTCTTGCATGTTGGATCCTGTGCGAGCACTGAAAGGCCTTTATGCTCATGTTTTTCAGCTCAGCTTGTTACCTGTGACACTAAGCTTCGAGATCAGTGTAAAGGAACACCATGTAATAGGTACATTTAAGTTACAAAATATATTTTACGATGACAACACAAAATGGAGCAAACAGAAGATTTCACTTTATATTTCCTATGTTAATCTACAGATATGAGTGTCCAGCTGGGTGTCTAGACGCTACGGGAAAAGTAGTCGGGACAGTATACTATGAAATGGTGAGTACACAAGTTGGTGTATCAGTCTTCAGGCTGATAAATGATAAAGTCTGACTGTCTGAGTTCAGTTTGCAAATTGTCCCTTTTACAGAGGTTTGTCCTTGAACAAGACATTGAAGTGCTATTAGCCGACAACTGTGCCAGCAAAAGGTCTCCTGCGTAAATTATGCTGCAAAATAAAATGTCCTATTTGCAGCAATCCAGTGTTTGCAGAGCTGGTCTACATGCGGGTGTCATAGATAACGATGGAGGATGGATAGATGTGACAAGACAAGGCAGAAAGGACTTTTTCATCAAATCCAACAAGAATGGAGTACAGTCTCTAGGGTGAGGCAATGCTATTAGATACAACCATCACCATGGACGTATACTGATGATTGGTCAAATACACTGACAACAAAATGAAAAGAATATATTCTCACGCCAATGTTGTCTTTCCCCTTGACAGAAAATATCATAGCGCCAATTCCTTCACAGTGTCCAGAGTGACAGGTTAGTTCGACAATAATGTGACACTATAATTATAGATATGTCATATTTCTATATTGAATTACTCAGTAATATGTCACATTCTTGCTGTAATAATTTCTTGCAGTCAAAGCCATTACATGTGAAACCACAGTTGCACCGCTGTGTCCATACCAAAAGCCTGCAACACACTGTCCAAGGTATGACCCTGATTTTATATCTGCACTTTTATACCCTTAGTTCTCCAGCCTCATTTAAGTTCAAGTCATTATGTGCGAATGTTCTCTTTTTAGGTTATACTGCCCGAGAAACTGTTTAGAAGAAAATCCTCACTTATCCAGAGTAATCGGTACCGGAATATACTCTGATGTAAGTCTGTTTTTAAAGCTTAATGTGTTTTTTTTTTAAATCACCACCAATCACCTTCAATGTTTTGCATGAATTAAGAGACCATACATCTCATTTGTGTTCCCTTTTCTTTTGCATTCCTCTGTAGATGTCCAGTATATGCCGAGGAGCGGTCCATGCTGGAATAATCAAAAATCACGTGGGTGGTTACATCGACGTGATGCCGGTGGACAATCGGAAACACTACATTGCCTCTTACCAAAATGGCATTTTCTCAGAGAGGTACGGGAAAAAAATAGCCCAGTTGACCTTTGGGGCTGGTATGTGTTTGCTAATTGTCATGTGCAATTTTTTAGGGTTACTTTTTAATTTTCAGGGATAATTGTGCAACAAAAACCTAACATTTACTTAAAACCCCATTCTAAAATCACAGATGAAAGTGGTATCTTATGTTAGTCAAAACAAAGCTTTATAAATTATACCAGAGCAGCATTACATTAGAAGAGAATGTATAGAAAATAAGATTAAACAAAAGAAAAACATCAGGTCTTGAATACTGTCAATTAATTGTTTAAAGGTGAAGTAAGCGATTTATTTATGTTAATATAAGTGTTAAATCGCTCTTTATTCATACAATGATCACTTATTGTGCGCGTTTCATAAAGGCGATCTCTCAGTCACCTGCTCTGCATGTAATCAGCAAATAAACTTTTTGGGGATCCCACTACTGATAACCAATCAGAAGAGAGAACGCTACAAACGTCTCACTGCCGGTGCACGGGCAGAGCGACAGAGGGGTGAATGTTTATGCGCCTACAATGGCGGAGCAGGTAAAAATCCTTCCCAATGTTGGTTTTGATGGTTTTTATCATGTTTTATCACACTTAAGGATCTGAGATGATGCTAGATAACTCGCTGCTTGAAGACCGCAGTGCATCAATTGAACCTTTAAGGCGATTGCTAATTGTCCCGCAGTCTGTTTTACGACTTGAGTGAAAAGTGGAGGGGTTAATCTGCTGGGGCTTAGAGAGGGAGAAATGAGAAATCAATGGCTCTCAGCTAGAGAAAAACGTATCCACTCTGATGCAGGTGGTTTGTTACTTATCTCATGCAGTCACATGGGAGAGTGATTAGCATGTGTCTAGTAATCGGTAGCTTCGCAATCAGTGTTAAGAAGATGAGTACACCCTAAATTATTCCTGCAAAGGCTTTGCATTTTATTAGGTGTTAAGACAAGAAGGCCAATCAGTGAAAATGGGTATAATGTTTAATGTAGTGGCTCTGATAAACAAACAAACAAGAACTCAACCTAAATATCTTAAACCTCTAAATTGTCTCCAGGTACAATCTGTTAAATTGTCCTAATACAGAAATAATTGGGCAATGATAGTAGGGAAACAGTACAGACTTTATCCATCTGAACTTACACAGAGGTCAAATCACTGATATATGTAATACATCCACCCTCAAAGACGTCACAGCACATTAACAGGTAACCATTGACACTTTATTTATTCATTCATTCTTTTGACAATGTCACACTCATAGTTAACAAGAGCAACAACCATAGGTTGAAAGACCTCAAGTGGGAAATAGCAGGTCTACACATAGAGCACTGCATCATCGTCATAGAGATATATTTTTGCTTTTATCACGCCACCCTTTCTTACTACATTCCTATTGTTGCTACAAAGAGGAGGGGTGAGAGCAGACCGACCTGTTTGGCGCCACTCGTTAACACAGAGTAAGAAACAAGAGACATCATTGGTTTGTACAGTGGCAATTGGAATGTTAAGAAGCTTAAGCCGGGCAATAAAATACATACCCCATTCAAGGCTCTGCAGAGTGTAAAATACATAGGAGGCCATACATCTCTTCTGCACCAAGGTGACTGAGATGCTAGGACTTTTTGAATTAGGGAAACATATTAATAATGTTCAGTGCCTGTCTCTATGATTAAACAAGATACTGTAATAATGATTACCTTGGTGTGTGTGAATTGTTTCTGTCAGGACGGAATTAAATTTATGAGCCACAATTTTAGTGATGACTTTGGCAATTTAGGGGTAAAGACAAAAGGGCCAATATTTCTCACTGTCAGATAGGTTTGTCACTATCTTCCTACATAATGAGTCCTCGGTGAATTAAAGAGAATAACGTTGAAGTGTTAACAAAGAGGGTAGCTTGTGGTTGCCAAGGAAAAGACTGCTGATGCTAATAAAGATCATGTGTTGAATCCATGCTGTACCACTTAAGGCTTTAAGGTTACAGGTCCGTACCAGCCTCTGTTTAAAGCTCAAGTGACCCACATGTATGGTCTGCTCTAGTTTTTCAGAGATATTAAATTGCACCAACTGTGAATTGTTCGGTCGTCTGCAGTACTGCTTTTGTAAACAACAACCTGTGTAGAGGACTAACACACACACACACACACACACACACACACACACACACACACACACACACACACACACACACACACACACACACACACACACACACACACACACACACACACACACACACACACACACACACACACACACACACACACAGTCTCATTTATTCTGTGGCCTTCTCTCTTACTCTCTCTCTCTCTTTCTGTTCTCTCACTCTTCCCCTTGTCTCTCTCCCAACTCATTTATCTTCGTCACTAAAGTGTGATGCTTGATGTCTGTTAGTATCTGCCCATCACTTATCTGTCTCCCGTCTCACTTCACAACATGTCTGTCTTTGTTGGATTAACACATGAAGTCCCCCGTGTTTGTGTGAAAATGGGTGGTTTATCTGTTTACTCACGGAGCCTCAACCCCTATCTGTTTGGGTCCTATCCGTCATCAGTGCCAGGCAACACACCGACACGGACATTTCTCTGTGAAAACCCGTAGCCTGTCTGTTTGTGTGTGTATGTCATCTCTGTCTCTCAGGCAAAAGCTGGGACGTGTTCTGTGTCTGACACATGCCGCACCCCGGGCTGACTCTCCCTCTTGTGTCTCTCTTCCCCTTGCAGCCTTCAAAACCCTCCTGGAGGGAAGGCTTTCCGGGTGTTTGCTGTGATTTGAGTGCCCCCCCACCGAGGGCAGCTTCGCCAAACAGAAAGCGCACTTGGGCTGTTGAATAGGTGGTAATCAAGGCCCGTTGTCAAACTCAATGACTGAAATGTTTCTGGCTTTTTGCTACACTCCAGGGGTTAGAGATCGTCTCCATGACAGCGTAAACCCCGGCAACAAAAACCTTGGCACATTGAAAGACTGTCAGTCCTCACTCGGATGGACTTTTCAACGTGTCATCTTTAACGGAATGTTATGAATTGTAAATATCTCTGAATATTGTACATACAGTATTTGTTAATAGTATTACACTTTTTAGTTTGTGTGCCATTGCCTTGCCCTTTTTTAACAAATAGCTGTGTATGAATACTGATTATTAGAAATCCCATGATATAACATTATATGGCACTTATGGATGAATAGCATTTTCTATTGTATTAAGTCTGGCACATTTCTAAAAGTGTTATGCATTTATTTTTATATGATTATGCTTTATATCAATTTGATTTGTAAAAGATGCTGCTATGTGTATTTTTGTATCGTTATAATGCCAGTGTGATAATGTGGTTTAGTTCAAACTCCCTGCAGGTCGGGAAGTACAGTATACGCATCCCTCTGTCATTCTCTTCACAATGAGCGATATTGTTGTTGCTGTCCCAAAGATGTTTTTGCTCAAATCTATTCATGTCTTTTTGACATTGTTAAACAAAAATTACACCTTTCAAACATTTATTTCATACAGTTTGTGGGACAATGATGGCGAATAACTGTTTCTCTGTTTTTTAAATGTTTTCCTACCTCAGATTGTTAGGAAAAAAATCAATTTTGCAATAAAATATAACAACAACCACCACAGTCTCTCTCAAAGGCATTGTAATATCTCTCAGATGGTTTCCCAAAGACATTTTTTACATTTAGTCTAACTCAATTATTTATTTGGTTTTATTATCATTATCAATATCCAGTGTTCTGCAGTTCAACTTGTCTTTAAACATGAAACATTCCAAGCGTGTGCTTCGAGCCGCTGCCCCAAAAATTGCAATACCATGAAATGTAAAATTTAGCATAGAGCATGACAATTTTCCTTTAAAATCTTGTTAGTATTGGACTTCCTGCTGTAATTGTGTGGTGGTTGCGGTGCTCTATATTTATTCCTTGCCCGCTTCTTATATGTAACATGGGCATGAGTCAGACTCATGTTTACTTTACTTGCTAAAATGCCCAAGCCTCAAACACCACCTCAGATTAATTTCACCTCACGTAAAGTCAAAAGATAGATGTGGAGGGAGTATTTCGAAGTTGCAGTCAGACTTTGACAGGAAATGCTCTCTGAATAGTCTACAGATGAAAAATGGAACATATCTTTATATGATCAAATATTGGCTCTTTAGCTGGGAGGGGGTGCGAGTGCACAGAAGGCTGTCAGTGGTCCTTGAACAGTTCATCTGATACGGATCGTAATACCCTCATATTAAAGCTGACAATCTGCTCTTAAACCTCACCGGCAACGAGTCATTTCACATTTGCTATAACCCAGTGGATAAGCCTGCAGAGCCAAAACACCAAACTTCAAAGTACCTCAGGGAGTCACTGAAGTGGTGGGTTTTTGTGGGTTGGATGAAGACTGAACCCAATTCCCCCTGACTTCCAGATCCATTGCACCACTTGGGTGAGAAGCCCTGCATTACTGACATGTAAGTATCTTAGGTTGTGGCACCCACCCCCTCCTGTGCATCCAAACTGCTTTCCTAATTCAAACCTTGGAGAGCAGATGCGTTTGATTATTAAATGTCCCAGCTTTCCTCCAAGGGTCCATCACCAGGGAGCCGAGTCGTCACTCCTCATTTGCTTTTAAGCAGCTATACAGCGAAATGACCAATCCGTAATGGCCTCCACACTATCCATGTCCGACAGTGTTATGACGTCTGGAGCGATGCAATAGGTTGTGACTCGAGCTGCCAGTCTTTGTTATTCCCCGGGCAAGTGCCTCTAAATGGCACATGATGCCTTGAAAATACAGCCACTGGCCCAGTGACACTGACGTGACACAATAGAAATGCAGTCTTGTTAAATGAATTTTCTAGGAGTTTCACAGGTGTGGGGATGGTATTTACATATCTATTTGCAAAAGCAGATTTAATTGCACACGTGGGAGACTACGTTCCACATGCACACTTACCCTAACAATATGGCAAACAACTTATTGGTCACGAACAATGGGAAAAGGGAGATAATTGTGTATGTGTTTCTATTGTAACTTCTATTACTTCACTCAGCTTGTTGCAGTGGTCCTGAAACACACACAGCCGCATGAAAAATTACACCATCATCTCACGTTCATGCACACGCTCATTCACGCTCTGACACTTCCTGTTACCTTAAACCCTATCGCTCTTGATTGGCCGAGTTCTGGGGGAGATGGGGCTGCGGAGTGATGGATAGGCCCGTCCATGTGCACCCAGGTCCTGTGAAAGAAAAGAGAGGCATACATCAGACAGGTGTCAAAATTCACAGCGGGGTGTGGTGTTAGGTGGCGTTCAGGGGCTCTGAAGAATGAAAGGCAAGAGGACAAGGTGGATGGTGAAAGGGAGAATGTGGGGGACGTAGGGGAAATAAAGCAGAGGGGAAAATTTGAAGGCTCGAGAAAACAGCGTGAACTTGTTATTCTCTGACACCTTCTTGAGCTTGACATTGGGTTATCATCTGCAATATAATCATGCAGGATCAGTTTTATAACTCCGGTGGACATCGTTAGCCAACAAAATCCTGCAGGACTTTAAATAATTAAGGGAGAGGTGCAAGACACCCGTTGAAGGTGATAGATGGTTGTGTGCCTTCATATGGGACCCACAGGACAGACGAGGGGGTATTAGGTGCAAACTGACAGAGCGACAGCCACTGGCCCATTAGGACCAAGGAGAGTGAGTGCCGTGAAGACAGATTGGATGAAAGACAAGCTTGCAGCTAGCAGGGTCTGCATGGTGCCACCAGTGTTTTCAGACTGTCGTTTAAAATAAGGAAGGCCATTAATAACCTCCTCACTGTGCTCTGCTCGGCTGCAGCCTGGCGCTTCTTGCAGAGCTAAATGTGGCTCTGCATGGCAGCAGACTGTGTCAAAGAGACCATATACACCTGAGGAGAAGGGAAGAGAGAGAGGCAGGCAGGCAGACAGAGTTTATGTGTGCTTCATGTTGTTTGTGTGTGTGTGTGCATATGCGTCTGCATGTGCTGTATGTTTGGTTTAATTTTTTTTTTTACACTTGCTCACGTGTTTGTTTATGTGCTACGTTTGCGCCACCTATCCAACTATGGTTGGATGGGAATCAGATAGGAGCGCTGCAGTCAGGGGTGCCGTCAGCACTGAAGTGAAAACCTACGGTTGCCAGTGGTAATGACTGTGTTCCTTCTTGTCAAGCCTTTACTTTGGCAGATGAACAAAACATAAAGTTTGACAGGGAGTGGGTTTTTTTCCCCTCATGATCCAAAAATATCACATGTACATAGCCACACTGTGAATGTGTTTGTGCAAAGACGGAGTGGGTACTTTGGTGGAGAAAAAATAAGCTTTTTCCTGAGTGGCAAGGTGACTCATATAATTATTGAGTTATTTTAGGCCTCTGTGCTTTTAAAGCAGCCCTCTGACAAATCTTAGACATTTGATTTATAATAACCATTCATTACCAACGGGTTCTCGTGTGACCAACCCACCAAACAGCTTGAGTGAAATTGAAAATCTTTTAGCACTGCATTCGAAATTGGTCCATTCTACTGAAGATTTGGTGAGTGTGTTTGTGTATGTGTTTTTTGCCTGTGCTCATGTGACACATGGTTCTTCCTTGAAAAGCTTTTTATTCAACCTTGAAATTATTAAAACCTCACCGGAAAATAGGTTGTCTTCAAATGTGTGTCCTGTATTTCAAAATACAGAGGAATATGTGACATGGTTTCCCTTTTGGACTGTTATACTAAGGTGTGAGCAGTGTGACCTAATACTGTCAACCCAAAGGTTACCCTCACGTGTCATGTTATGGTATAATCTGTAATATGAGCACATTGAATAGTGGAACAAAACAAGGCCATTGGAGAGCGCTGACGTTTTGGCAGCTATACAATGTCAACAACTCTGACTTTGCTAATGTTTTGCATCAGGTTAATTGCAGGAGGCTTTAACCGATCAAATGCTCTGTCTTTTTTCAGTTCAACACAAATAAATGAGGCTGTCAAACAGTCAGGGTTCCTTTATGTGTTCAAACATTATGAAAACGTGAGCTTTTGGTCTTGCAAGATTATTTTGTTTGCGAATTTCAGGTGGGGAGGAATCCCAATTGAGAACATCTGGCAAAGATACCCCCTACAGATTATGGTAAACACAATAATGTGCATCAACATATTTACATATTAGCTGTTGTGCTGTCTTTCACTGTCTTCCTCTTGTCCATAGGCATCTCTGTATGTGCACAGTGATGGAACATACATTCATCTTACTTCTGTCATGACAGCCAATATTTTAAAATACTAAGGAAAATAACTGCACATCGGTTGATTTATTGTCAACAATTTGCACACTTAAGACACTGACATTTGCTCCTGTATACATGGTTGTCAGTGAGGCAGTTTAATGCTCTGCGGGCCACATGTAAAAAGCCTTACTTAAAACCAGCACTGTGCAATAGTGATATTTGTGCTTACAGGTACCTCTCCAGGAAGGGGCTGGCTGCCTCCCAGACTGCACTGCTGTTAGATCTTCCCCTCAAAATAAATAATGTCCACATCATGTGGACACATGCAGACACTAATTTATATGTATAAGACTTATTTCCTGGACCAAATTATAATCCTGACAATTATCTAGGGATAACTGAACAATGTTTAAAATTCATTATTAAAAGTGAACTTTCCAAATGGGAAGTGATTTCCTGTTTATCCTCCAGATGTGGGTCAGTTAATGAAAAAAATAATAACAAAAACTATAGCTCAGGAATGTGGCATCAATTTTCACAAGCAAAGCCATGGATAATAGAGGAAATGGATTGAGTTTCAAAGAACCCTGCCAATTCAGGGCACAATCAGACATCCTGCGTGTAAAACAAACACTTGTTTGCAAAAAGGAAAGGAAAATAAACATTTAAAAGGAACTGGGACCGAGTATAAGATGCCTGGCAAGACAACAAGGAATACTCTGAAAAGCTACATACAGTACAGTTCGGGGTCATGGCCAAACAAGGGGGCCATGCATGACAGATGGGCGCACACACTCCTTTGCAGTCAGTCATAATACATGAAAAAGGAAGTGAGAGAGTACTGGGCCAAGGCTTAGAGGGCCCAGGGGTAATGGGAGAAGAGCACAGCATGAAAAATTAAAAACAAAAATCATGAAAAACTACAGTTCATAGTAAACTACATCAAACGGGATCCAAGAAATGAGTTTGTTTCCAAGTTTTTGTGTACGAGTCAGCAAAAATTATTCCCTTTGTAGCTGCCTGCAACATATTGTACATATATACTTATGAGCAGTGTGCAATATACCAAACACAATCCTATGACATAAGTGTGCCAGTGTGTTTATTTTGGGATCATGGTCAGGGAGCACAGAGTGCAACATATAAAGAGCTGCAACGAATCAGGCGCCGGTGATGGGCCGCAAAATCACGGAGGAGGCCGTCCCAGGTACTCTGACGTCATCGCTGACCTTTGGTGTATTTACAGAGGAGGTTTGATTTCCACTCTTTTTCCATGCTCACACATGAGCCGTTGTGAGGCGGGCCCTGGAGGTAAAAGAGTAGCTTTGTCCGGGCCTGGATAGTGAGCACTGGAGTCGTGCTTCTGCCAATCCCAAAGAAGGGCCCACAAGCCACGGCCATTGAGAAAGGCACAGGCATCACCTGTTTTATATTAAATCTGTCAGATTAAATAAGGAAAGCCAATAACCTGAAGCTCTACACGTATAGTTTGGGCCAAATCTGACCCTCTGCTACTCTGATCATACTTAGTTTTCAAGCTGAGTTGAGGGACAGGATGGACACCTTCTGCAGAGAAATTCATGGATCTGCACCTGCGCACTGGATGCAATGCCATATTAAGGGAGACACAAAGTGATCAAGATGTCACCAGGCAACAGCAGACCACAAAGCATCTTGTTTTTTCTATTTGGAGTAATGGAACTTGTATAGATTTTAAATAAATATGACAAATCCCTGGCATTGCAACTGACTGATTTTTGTTTTTTGTGAAGCAAGATAAACCTTCAGTTGCACTACTTTTATGTTGCTCATTTGTCATCTTGAACAAGTAGAGAAAACTCATTACCATACAGTACAAACATGAAGACATTTGAACAGCCCTTTCAAAGTACTCCTCTGAACGCAGCAGACAATATTGCCCTCTACAGGGCATACATATTAGTCACGCTTGTCTGTCACTCTTTTGTGTGTGTGTGTGTGTGTGTGTGTGTGTGTGTGTGTGTGTGTGTGTGTGTGTGTGTGTGTATTTGGCACTGATGAGTTAAAGAGACACACTACCATATGTGTCAGCGAATGTATTATTATACAGTGTTCAGAGAGCTTGAGAACAGGGGCTGTAGGTGGCGCAGTGAGGAGGGAGAGAGTCATTCAACTTAAAGACCCTCATGTCCCTCCTAGCTCATAGCGTAGCTTTTAAACAAAGTGAAAAAAGACCAAGGACATCTAGAACAAACCCTAGATTTATTTTTGTTAACAAAATTATATTTCTATAATCATGCCAAATGAATTTAAAATTATAATGAAGACCGATCAGAACGATAACCCTGAAAGACCTCATAGGAATTAATCCTCGGAGCATGGGATCTCCAATAATTCTTCAATTGTCCCTGAGTGTGCAGAAAGAATTCAAATGAATGAGATGGTCCCATCAAGGACCTGGTCAGTGAACCAAGACCAGCCAGTCCTTCACTTAGAAACGTGGATGAATTCAGCCTCTGGTCTCTCCAACTTAGAAAAGCAGAAGAAGAAAAACTGTTCTATCATCTCTCTTGGGATAGTATGGAAGGGGGAGAAGGGGGGCTTATATTTTACTTCTCTATCTTCCAAGGGGAGCTGAATGTGATGAACTGTGGATTTATCCTCTACCTGTCATTTTCTTTCAAGAATTGCTGCAGTAGCAGCAGCAGCAGCAGCAGAATAAGCCAAGTCCCCAGAGATCCATCCAGCCCAGGGTTCAGTCTAACTGTGACACAAGACGGACCCCAATTTAGGACACAAAGACTGGGTCAAAACCAGCAGGAGGTATAGCCTTTCCCAGAGAATGATCCATCCCTTTTCTATTCAGTGGGGCCGCGCTCTCGCCTCTCTTCTTGCTATTTTTGTATTTTCCCCTCTGCTTCACCCTCAGCTGTCTGCATCTTTCTCATGTCTTTTCCCCCTACTTCACTCACCTCCTTTCCAATTCATCCTCCACCATTACCATAATGATCATTAGTGTAAGTACATAGTTAACTTCTTAAGGACTTGTTTTCCTCACACATGCGCCTATTTACAATTACCACTTTAGAGCCTATCAGAATGCAAATGCAAACATGCGTCTTAGATGGCCATAATTTGAAAGCAGACAATCGTGAAAGATGTGTCTGCTGGACCAAATTAAACATCAACCTCACTCCCCTGATAACATTGTTTGGTTCATCCAGCAGTTGCAAAGGACCCCTTGCAATACACTCATGCTTCGCTCTACTCGCACACTCATCTCTGATCGAAGGAAAGGCCCCTTTAGAAGTCGCCCACCCTTACGACTCACCTTCTGGAGAAGGACGGAGAGGCCCTCCAACCACATCCACTTCTAAGTATGGAGTAAATCACAAACATGTCAAGGCCGGATCCTATGGGACGGCACACAACCTTAGCTGTCCTATATTGTGGGACTACCCAGTGTCCCTCCTCGGACAGCCAAGGACTGGGAACAAACAGCCCACATCTCTTATTCTGAGAAATGTGCATTTTTTCCCTTTTTGCTCCTCATTCCACTCAAGCCTTTTCTCCCTCCAGGCGTTGACATTTAATCAAACCCAAATCCCATTGTGCCTATTAACATATCAGGCTGATGCGGGTTGCTGTAAAAAGCTGGAGTTCGGGAACCCGGAGCACCGCATTACCATAACTCCTGCCTGTGCGATCTCCATTTCCTCTCCTCCGCCAAACATGTAAAAATGCTTACCTTGCAATCGACTAAGTATGGAGAGGGATTTCTCCCTCTCCTCTCACTCACTCCCCCTCATTCAGCCCTGCGTATCTTTTAAGGATGTGTTAATTATTTAGCTGTTTGTCCTTTATGAATGTTCGCTCAAATGGTGCCTGGACAAACTAAGCAGTTAATTCAAATGCCATTTTAATATTTCACCAGACCATCAAAAGCACCTCAAGTTTGCTTTTCGCCTCAGCTGTGACAAAATAAACTATTCAGGGCTTTTATTTTTCATAGTGAATGCTTAAGTGTTTTAATGGATGACATGAATTCTCTGTAAGGTTCAGCTCAGTCTTCCCAGAATTAATCATTGTGGACGTGGCGTCATTCGGATAGGCTATGTAATGCGGAACATAGTATGAAAAATAGCGACGATTATGAGCTCAATACCCGATAAATTGCCGTATTGAAAGAGGCGTAGGTTTCTACAGCTCAGCGGTTACGGGGCTGCTCAGCTGGCGACCTTGACGAAGGTCTCCCTACACCTGAGCGACTCTCGACACATCTGACCCCGTTGGTAGCCGTTCATGTGTTGGCCTGGGTGGCGGCATGCACGCTGATCACAAGGCCTACACGGGTGTTATAAGGGCAGGCAATTACTTCCTCAAAATCGATGACAGTTCTTGGTTAGCAGCACAGCAGTCACAATATTTAGTGCAATGAAGAGACGTTTTCGCTGTCTGCATTGTTTTCTTGGAGAGGGAGAGGCAGACGAGGCGGTGGGAATGCAGCGGGGCCATGTCGAACAAAGAGGATTATAGAGACAAAACCACTTTGACAAGACTGAAATTCGAGGACACTTCCAGGGAGACATGAAGACTAACAAAGTCAAGCTGTTTGTCGGAGGGTTTGCGGCTTGATGTTCTGTGCGCCCTTGTGGAGGTGATGAACGGAGAAGGAAAAACACACACGTTCGAGAGTTTTACCTCTGGACTCGACGGCTGACACTTGACAGAAAAAGCGCTTCTCAAAAAGTGGCAGCCATCAATGCCCACCAAACAAAGCCCTGTGCTCTGAGGGCATTTTCTCTGAACAAAATAAGTACATTTGTATGAGCAACCGGATGACTAGGGAGCTAGACAAGAAGGGGCCGTGTCCTCATTTATAAAAAGAAAAATCTGTTTTCGGATTGCGCTTTGAGTGTGACGTAAAGGAATCTGTGACAAGGTCTTCTGGAAATGAAAGATCCTCACTTAAGCATGAAGCTGTTTATGTAACTCTGTTACAAAAGCTGTTTCACGTCCACACATTTTAATCAACATAAGTAATGGCAGCCCCCTTCATATCAATATACCTGAGCCATCTGCTCCCTAATACCAAGGATTTCACTCTCTGGGATTTGCCCAACCCAGGCTATACGCCTCTCCCTGCATCCCGATCAGGATAGCAGCTTTTGCTGGGAACAAAATTTGTTTTCCATTCTTTTATTTTCGGTGCTTTTTGATTGCAAATCTTCAGCATTGTAGCTAAAGGGCCGGTTTCACAGACGAGGCTTAAACCTAGTCAGAGACTAAAATGCCTGTTTGAGCTGGATTAATTCAAAGCTACTTGCACAGACTCAGTTTAAAATAGTCCTAGATTAAAGCTATTCTGGATTAAACAAAGCCAATTGCAAGACGGACGACTAGAGCTACTCTAGGTCTAAATTTGATTTTAAATTAGTCCTCCAAAGAGGCAGGTTTAACTTCAGTTTAGTGGTGTTTGTGAGAGAGCATGGACTATTTGGAATATCTAAATGAAGACCAACTCCCACTGCAGAGGCCAGCCAGAAGAGTACTTGTGGATAGGTCTTATCCAAAACATTTATTTGATGAATTTACATTTCGAGACCACTTTCAATATGGAAAATGCACTGAAAATAACAACTTTGCTTGAGTGTATTAGATGGATGCATTTAAATTGAAGATGTATTCAGCATAATAAAATGAGTGTCTAAAACAATTCTGTTTTCAAATGTGGTTGTTGTGATTTAAAATACTGACACACATGAATAACAAAATGACAAAACACAACAGGAACACCTTTTATTTTCTACTTATATATCTTTACTGATTAGTAATCACAATTGTCTCAGTACTGTATCTTTGAATCATAGCTCTCTCTTCCAACTTCATGTCATACAGTTCACGCTCTCTGGACTTTCTTTCCACCTCTGTCCCCAGAACCCGTACTGAGTTTGGGAAGAGGGCATTCATGTAGCCTACTCTGCTCCCACCGCCTGGAACACTATTTAAAAAAAAACTCAAATTGCAGGAACTCATCACTAAGAACAATTTTTAAAACTTTTCTCATTGCCTCAAAATTGTTCTTCTTCTTCGCCTTCTGGAATGTATTTGTCTCTGTTTTCTCATGTCTGTGCTTTCTTCTTATGTTAGTCTTATATTTCATTCATTCTAACTGCTGCCACTTTCTGTTATGATAGCTCAAGGTTGGACCCAAAAGCAGAACAGACACCAGGTAGTCAGTTTAGAACAATGTTTATTAGGCAGGCAGGCAGGACACTGGACGGCTGAATGGCGTGGCGAGCAGAGGCAATTGGATATCCGGAAACCCGCAGGTATGGTGAACGGCGGCGGCAACGCTCTAGTACGTAGTAGACTCTCGCGCTGAATGACATGAGTCCACAGGTTTAAATAGGGAGCCCTGATTAGCCCGACGATCCACACCTGGAACAGCCTGCCCTGGAGTGCCACCACGCCCACATGCCAACAGGGAAGCCGACACATGGAACAACAAAACAAAGGAGAGACAGACAAGGGAAAACACACATAGGAGAAGGAGAGACTGCCGAGCCGTGAGTCATGACACTTTCTGCCAGGCCTTGCTCAGAAAAGAGGTCATTTGACCTCAATTAATTTTGCCTGGTAAAATAATGTCCAATTCCACCTTTAGAATTTTCATTTTCATGTCAGATATTGTATTTTCTGTTCATGGAATTCTCGGGCTAACTTTCATGCAACGTCATCTTTTTTGTCCTTTGTTGAAAGGTTGTGGCAAGCTCTTCTTTAAAGCGAGATTCGGGTTTTTCTACAGAGTCTATCAGTGCAGATATCATTAAATATAATGTCAAAATTATAAATGAGAAAGATGTGAAAAACCGATAATAATGAAGATAACCTGAAGTTGGTGTATTGTTCTCTTAGTAACATTTTCATTAGAATTGAATTTGTTGCAAATTGCAGCCCAACTATTTATTTGCTCAGTCCCAGCAGTATGGCTTTTAGATTCAATAACCGGATGGTCTCAAACTAATTTTTTTAAGAGATTTTTTTCAAATTCATTAAAGTTTATTGGTGCCATTGTTTTTTCTCACAAGCAATTGTGTTTCTGCTCCACTCCGGGTATTTATGATCACCGTTGGACCACCAGCATGTGCTCATGGGCAGGTGTTCACAATCAGGCTCACTTACCTTACTCCAGGACTTCATAGTCTCAGACTAACTAAACCAAACTTAAGCCATATCCATGAAAGTGATTTAAACGTCCCAGTTTAACTAGTCCACATTAAGGCCTACTCCTGTGCTGTGTCTGAAATCGCGCACTTACGTAAGTGCACTTACATTGAGTGCACTTTATTATCCCAACAGTACGCTTACTTATAGACGCAGTGCTCTCATTTCTACAGTGTACTGTCCAAACTGCCGTCGCGCACCTACCGGAAATGACTTTGCATTTTGACGGTTCTTCTTCGGTGGTATTTTTTTCTGCTTGTGTTACCGATAGCCCAAACAGACACGTTTGTTGCGGAAAAACAAAACAAATGTGTAAGTTAACTTTTGTAGAGCGCGTCCGTCTCCACGGTTGCTTCAAGCTCCTCTATTTTGATTTTAATGTCCCGTCCTCTTCGTAACGTAGGCAAGATGGCGGCCGTTGAGTGTGGAAAGTGTCCATCGCTCCACACTCAAGTTTTAGACCGTTTTGAGTGCACGACTGAGGAACTTACAGTGCACTGCATTTTGGCACACTCTCCGGTTTTGCGCAAAGTGCACTCAAATAAGTAAGTGTCAGTACAGAAGTGTGTGATTTCAGACACAGCACTGGCTTAATCTAGGCCTGTGAAACCGGCCCATAGTGTATGAGCTGCAGGCGGTGGATCTAAACTTTACTTCGATGTAGGCCTATACAATTTAAATGATCCTTTAATAGCTGTACTGGACTATCTTGTTTTACTATTCAACAAATCAAAGAATAATGATAAAACGTGGCGCTCACACACTAGCAATTGTATTTCCCCATTAGCGGGCTGTGTGGGGAGAAAATATGGAAATGATATTCATACTCAGACAGATAATAACCAAAAGGCAACGTACAAAGTGTGTTGCAAATTAGTCTGAACACTAAGCTCTATTGTACATTTGCATTTTTCTTCTTTGAACATAATATGTTCAAAGAAGAAAAATGTTAGGGGAGCAAAGAGAGGACCTGAATTTGATTGGTAATATCAAAGGTTACATGGAAAAGATCCATATACAGCCGTAATAAACTTGTTGTAACCTTTATCTTGACCTTGAGCATTTGCTTGCCATGATTTAAGTGGTCCAAAGGATGACAGACCACAAGTGCACAAATCAATTTGTTGCTTGATTAATCTATTATTGACAAACAGTTTCAGCTCAACATGTAAACGTTATCATTAAAAAAAATATAAGAATGAAGCTGTGATAGCATCCAAGATAAATAGCATCACTAATTGTCTCCCAATAAACCAAACTCTTCACAGTATTCTCTAAATTAGAATTATGCTGTTTACATTTTTGCATTCAAGACTAACTTTTATGAAAAGCAGCCACTGTTGTGACTATTATGGGGTATTGCGAAAACACAGTGTCACATTAGCAAAGGTAGAGAGGATTCGTAAAGTCAGCAGGGACATAATGGATGCCATGCAAAGAATGAATTAGCCTTTGGATGGTTACATAGCCTAGTTAATAGTTCCTATTGTGTTCTTGTATTACAGAGTTAGTGTTTCAAATTGAGTTATTCAGTAAATTAATTTAAAACAGTTCAAATGTTGAACTATTTCACTATTCATTGGGTAGGCGACTGCACGATGCCGCCCGACCGCACAGGTGGTGCCCTTATTTCTTCCATTTTTACCGTAGCCTATCAAACAGCCTCAAATCCAACTGTGCACCTGGTCCAAGACCAGACCAAGTTTGAATAAGGATAGAAAACCCAAAACACCAGAGGATATTAGGCCTAAATCAAACAAGGACGTGGCCTATTTTCTCATTTTGAAAACCAAATTTGAATCTGTTAGCAGATGTTTCCCTTCTTTCTTAAACTTAAATTGTCTATAATGTCGCTTTTAACATTAACACGTTCTTTTCATTCCAGGTATGACCATGATTTTATGACGGAGCTCGATCGTCATAGAACATGACAATCAGTGTCAACCAAGATGACTCATCTCGACTAAATCTCCAAATAGGCAACCCTATTACATCCAGGATATGACTCGTTACCCCCCAGCTACAGTATTCTACTTGAAATATTTTAATTGAAAAATACAAAAAAGAGAAGAAAATACTCTTCAAGTGAGTAGTAGGCTATATGTTACTGTCAAGCGGGGGTTTATATGACAAAATAAATATATAAATTCAACCCCCTCACCCTCCTTGAAATAAAGAGACTCCCACTCCCACCCCTACCCTCCGCGGCAGTTATTCCCCCACCACCCCCCTCACTCTTTCGGGGATGGTGTGGTCCAGGAAGCGCGCGCGCCTCCTCGCCTCTTCTCTCCTCTCGTGCTCTCCTCTCTCCTCTCCGGCTTGCACGTGAGTCAGCTGTCGAACGTTATCTCCCTCCTCTCCCCGGATGGACCGCGCAACTGAAGCCGGGGCGCCAGAGCGCTGACACAGGAGCAGGTTGACTTGCCCGAACCGTTCGCTCTCTCCGCCGCTGCTGGACGTCAGAAACAACCGTTAGCGAGCCCATTTTAGAGTAACAACACTAAGCTACCCCTAAAGAAGAGGGTCACTTTAAAAAAAAGAAACTCGTCATATCGGACAGGAGGCTACCCGCTTCCCCCCTCCTGGTCCTCCTCATTCACCATGGCTTCCAACTTCAACGACATAGTCAAACAGGGATACGTGAGGATACGGAGTAAGAAGCTGGGGGTGAGTAAGGCTACTGTTGCACTTGCTGTAGGCTATAACGCGGGGAGATGTAAGAGAGAGGAGGTTGTGGTGTTAGCGGTGGTGGATGAAGATGATGATGATGATGATGAGGAGAACGAAGAGGAGTTCCAGTTGTTTCTGGATTAAGGAAGAAGCTTTAATTGCTCTATGGGCAGCCGTGTTGCTGTGAGCCCTTCAACAGGAAAAAAACAAAAACAGATTAGACCAGCAGGAAGAGCGGCCAAGTTTCTCTGTGCATTGTGTAAGAGAGAAAAAAAAAAGAAGATAACACAACAGCGCACATTGAGATGTTGTGAGGAAAGTCTAGATGATTGACATCTCAGTGTCAGCCTGGATGTAAAGTCTTTAATCTATCTTTTGTTTTCAGTTTTGTAGCCTGCAACTTTATTTTCATTGTGAAAAGTTGGGCTGCATGATGTGTAGCTTTCTGACAGTGTTAAGCTGCAAAGGTTTAAGATGGATAGAACACTTTTATCTAAGAGAGAGATAGAGGGAGAGAGAGAAAAAACCCACCTGTTATGAGATAAAAAATGCTTTGACTGAGACACTCTGTAAAAGTACTGTTATGAGAGACATTGATCACACCATAACACATGCAGTCTCATTAGGTTAGCCCACAGGCTATAAGGCTCTTTATTATGGTGCCAATTTAACACAGCGTTTTATGGGTTTGAGATGGACCAACATAATAGAAGCCATTGTCTTCAGCCCTCTTATCAGTTCGGCACAGCCTTACTTCACTTAAACGCTCTCTCAGTCATGATGAATTATGCCCCAGTGTTTGGAAAAGTCTCATAGAAATCCAACAGACTATGGCGTGAAGGCAGTCCTTCCAATGCCTCCTTGATAACGGAGAAACGGCAGAGGAGAGAGGGAAAGAAGAATGGCTTGACTGCTTACATGGAAGTGAATGATATATATTCCATTATGGGTGCCTTATTGTCTGTCTCATAAAGCCATCTGCTTTTGTTCGTACTTCCAGCTCATTACGCTAACGGAGCGCGGCACACTCCCTCTCCTCTGATGAAGTGTGATGATGGAGGCTAATGATGTCTGCCTCCTCACATCATCACCTGGCTTCATCATTAAGGCTATATTCCACTGTTGTTTGCTGCCATCCAGGATATCTTTGAATACACTTTGGGAGTACCTCACTGTTGTTGAGTGAGAGAAACCTTTACTGTACTGTACCCCCAAGGTGGCTTGAACTACACAACCCTGATGTGACACATTGAAAGCACGAGACATTTCTTGTAGTTATCATGCAAAATGAGCTTGCTCAAATACAGTTGGCCCCGTTTATTTACTTCATGCATTTTCTTTTAGCTGGATGCATTGAGAAGAGAGAGAGAGAGAGAGAGAGAGAGAGAGAGAGAGAGAGAGAGAGAGAGAGAGAGAGAGAGAAGAGAGAGAGAGAGAGAGAGAGAGAGAGAGAGAGAGAGAGAGAGAGAGAGAGAGAGAGAGAGAGAGAGAGAGAGAGAGAGAGAGAGAGAGAGAGAGAGAGGAGAGAGAGAGAGAGA